>JAMKCH010007346.1:0-30724 GCA_023653785.1 Ophioderma brevispina | reverse complement strand
TTTGGGTCCATAGACACCATAAACTTGCTAGCTATAAATGGCTTTAGGCCTTACCTGCACACATATGTTTGTGCAAACCCATCGACCTCCTTTACATGCACTGTAGAAAGATAATGGAAATAAATAAATAAATGAAAGTATTCGTGGAACACAACCCTGGGTTGTCCTGCCCTCATCAACACCAAATTGGAGTTTAGACTCGTGTTTCTATTATAAAAAGCAAAACGGGTTCAGTTGATGTTACACGTTAAGTGCCTAAGGTGTTTTCACTCCGTTGGTGCCTAGGGGGGGGTGGGGGTTTCCATGGAACCCGCCCTAAGGAAACCACTTTCCCCCGAGGGAATTTTCAATGAAACTCATACCACCTTTGAGGGGGCCATAAGCAGGCCACAGTTGCAATATAAATGGTTCGGTTTATCGTCTGGAATTAGGGGCAATCATGTTTTCGAAATGCGTCAAAATCGCTCAAAAATAGCATGGTGTTTTCTGCGACCCTGCTTCCACAGGTCATACACATTGCAATCATTTTGATGTTTATATCCTGCTCTAAAAGGACCATTTACATATATTAAACACAACATTACCATTTTGTACATTCTTGTATTTTTTGCAGTCGTATTTGCCATTGGTTGTAACAGCATGGCGCGCAGTTGCCCGATGATGGAATCGCTTCTTTTCAGGCACATAAGGGTTTAATTATTTTTTTCTGATTATGTAATTCCTTTTATTTCAATGGCATATGAACATACATAAGGAGAAAAATATTTCTGGCAACAGGGTTTTGCTAATGTTTATTTTTAAAATCACACTCCCGTTGGTGCCTAAGGGGGGGGGGGGTTTCCTATGGACCCAAGGCTATTATCTCATTAAAGGGCAAGAAATTTTAGTAATTTTTTTATGGAAGAAAGCGCATTGATAAGTTACACAATACAAAAAATAGAGTTTCGAAAATATTTTCACGAGTGAGAAATCGCCGTAAAAACAAATCTGGGTACCATGGAACCCCCCCCCCTTAGGCCACTTAAGTGCTAATCTATCTCATCGTGTGAAGGAAAAATTTACTCTCTAATCTTTGTGTTAACGACAACTTTCTTTTCTGAATTCAAATTACAACTTTTTTTATGCGACGTCCTTGGGCGAAACTAAATTCATTTAATATGAAATAGGCTTTGGTGTGTAATGTAGTGTAATCTGCATACTTGATCGATTTAAATGTTTTTCGCATCGAAATTTTTTACCAACCATCTTTGAACATTATACTTCCATCTGCCACCCTTTTATGCAGTGTGTAAAACTACCCTTTGTGAATTTTTATGTGGTTTTAATAAATTAATTCGAAGAAAACTGAGTTTGTTTACTACTAGCTTGTATACCATGTAACTAATAAACACGTGACTGACCATTCATTGCATACGACTGGCGTGTACTTGCGGGTTCATACCATCACCTTATAAAGGCATTGACATTCGGATGGATCCACACACAATGAGTGAGTCCGTCCCAACCTAAATCGAAAATAATGAGGAAAACCAATAATAATTACGCATGTTGATAGATTTTAGTTAATTTTCCTAGTCTTTCTGTTGCTATTACTCTGCTCTATTTGGATGAAAAATAACTACCTTGCCTGATTACCGGGACAATAACAACCTTGTACGCATTCTTCATGGCATGGTCTTTCTTCTGAGAGTTCAGCGCAAGTTTACCCACAAACTCGGCCCGCATTCTTTATACTCCTTATCTTCGCCACATCAATGCCTAGCTATAGATAAAACGTAATAGAAACTCCTTTTATCACATATTCGTATTTTGAGTAAGTAGATTTTTAACTAGGGCAATAGGCTAGTATTGCTTTTAACTACCAACGAGCATGGTGCATGTGATATTTTCACATTATGTGAATCTTGGCAGAGTAAGTAGGCAAAAACACTTGTTAAAGTTAACAAATCCTGGTTGTTGAATGTACTTAATGAGATAATTACAGGGGATGGCCCGATTTAGGATATGAAGTTTTTCATCTGATAAGAAGTGGCCTTACAAATAACCCCATCTGTACTGTTTCGCGCCGATGTTTCAATCCATTTTGATATAAAATCTCAATTTTAGGTAGTCGGGGGGGGGCAGGCTGTGGATCACGAAATGCCCTTTAAATATCACAAGATTGAAACCAAAAACTGGACCAGTTCATTTCGCATTTATGACATAGCCAAACCATACAGTGTATTGAATGGATTGATTGAATTTATTTGGGTGCCATGCACATAAAAAGTACAATTAGTATAGCAAGTAAAATTAGAATACATTAAATGTTTACAGACAATCGAAAATACATAATAGCGCTAAATAAGATATACTATTAGTAGAATTAACCCAGTGAAGGATAAAAGAAATGGAACAAGATAACCATGCGCCAATATTTCAGGCTTATTTAAATGATTCCATTTGTAAATGTGAGCTGGTTTTTAAGAACGAGTCTAATTCTTGTACCCATTGAAGCACAAAATGGGCTAAAATAGCTAAATTGCTCTTATCCCCAACGCTTCAACGTCTGTGCCATTCTCCATTAGCACAGCGCAGCTCTCGCCGATCGCTCGTGTACGCATGGCAATACAACACCCCCCCGTCGTACCTGAGTAAAAGCTGCAATGAATTCTTTTGGAAGAAGATGCATTCAGATGCGTCTTTGCGTGGCTCAAAATAGCCAGGCAGATATTTCTGTCTCTCTGCAAAATAAGATATAACTTCTTTCCTCTTCCTCCACAGTCCAAATGACCTAACTTCAAGTTTTTTTGAAAGTTTGTTATCTTTCTTTTAAAACCAAATAAAAAAAATAAAAAAAATAAAAAAAATAAAAAAAATTATCTTGTTTTTTTTTCTGAATGTATTTTTTTTTCACTCACACTTAGAGAGGTATTCACTTTGTGTTACATAATGATTACTTATTCCCTAGGTCGTAATAAATCTACCACATCGCTTCTCTACCACTTGGGGCTCTCCATCTTCCGTCAAGACATTTGTTATCCAGGTTAAGTTCAACTCCTTTGAGGGCGCACTCCCGTGCATACAGGAAAAACGCACTACACTGACAGGAAATACGCCTCTTGTAGTACAGCTACAGACATCATTTTGCACTGGTCTATGTTTTATCAGGTACAACTTCCTTTGTGGCAGAGGTGAACGGTTCTTGTTTCAAAACGTCGCATCTGTAAAATAAATAAACAAGTGTGCTTGGTACAGATTGCTGAAAGCGTATTTATATTATATTTGTGCAGTATATAATGCTAATAATATGTTCAATAATAACTTACAAATATGGAGCAGTTACCAAAAATATGGCGGTAATGGTCAAATCTATACAGACGTGGTTTACTATGTTTTTAATGAATCGGCTTTTAATCTGTAATTTTCCATTTGCTTTTGACATTTTAATTTTTATTTTCAATTTTACGGTGCTTCAAGATTTGTTTTGGTAATTTATTTAAATAGTTTGTCAGGCCTATTCGGCTTAAGTTACGGTTTCGTTTTGCTATTTGTTTTGTTAGTCGTCATCATATCCTATGTTAAAGGGGAAATCAGCTCATACAAAGGTTAAATTATCACATAACATGACACACTATCTTATCTTACAACATTACTAATAACGTATTAACCAAGAGTCGGTACTTTTTTTTGTAGCATGGTCTTCAAATCAAAAAAAAAACTAGGAGCCATCACTCAGCCGCCGCGGATTGAGCGGTGACGTCATCGCATGACAACTCGTTTTTCCAGGAATTGCAAGTTGAAGAATTTGTACTTCCGTGGTCGCCCATGGTGTTACGAAATCATCTTGGCTGTTGTTTGTTGTCGTACCACAAAGACCAAGACCTAATTGAAAAGCGAATGTCGGAACAATGGACATATTCATACTATAGGTCAGACTTAGAGTGGAGAGTACCACTATCTATCTGTCTATGTGTTTCTCCACTGTGCCATAAACGCGTCATTTGTTTTACGCAACTATACACGGTCCGCTGTCATTGAGGACTTTCAGTTTCTTTATAAAGCCATATGAGTGTAATCCAACCCGACATTCTTTCTTTGATTATCTTTATTTATAACCCGTTTTCAATAGCCCAGCCATGTTGGTGACAAGATAGACGCATTCCTTACAATACAATACACGGTTCACCTGTCAATGATCCCTGTGCCATCGCTAAACATGGATCGATTGAAAGGTGAAGTTTATTGTAGTCCTGGAATGAATGCATCTTGTCCACCAACATGTCTGGTGGCTGTACGTCATATGAATGCGGTCTATCACTGATGTTCTGAGGGCTTAGAATAAACTGAACTTCAATATTGTCTTAAACAGAATGTGTTTGTTATGATTTGTGTTTTACTTTCAACGGTAATATGGTGTGAGACATATGATTAATCTACACATCGTTTAAAAATGAAACTAAAATAGATAAAAAAATCACCTACAGTTCCCAGGTATTTGCTACTGCAGGCCATAAAGATAACCACTAATGTAACATTTGCATGGAAATACCCCAATCGTCTTATTGGGCAGAAAAATTCGCTCGATGACAGCCGTGCATTCAAGGGGATCTATGAACAGGACCAAACTGACTACTTGATTCAAAAAAACGAAGCTCGGCCGATTCCTAACCTATGAGAATTATTCTTTTGCAGTCAATATTGAAGTTAAAGAGACAGTGGCACATTTGAAAAATAGTGCGCCCTCAAGATTTTTCAAAATCGATATTTTTGCATGATTGTAAAGCTTTTATATACAAGCTCTCACCCGAAATGATTAAAGACCAAACAGGCCGTACGCAGGATTTTTTTTTTTTACGTGACGTTTTGAACATCTCATCACCAAAAAGTGGACTTTTTCGTCATATTTTCTCTAAATTAGGACCTTTTTATCAAAAAAATCTGCAAAAAAGTGGACCTTTTTCCCCGGCCTTTTTCCCATTTTGTGGAATTTGGGGGGGGGGGGTGCGACCGCACCCCCCCCCCCCCCTGCGTACGGGCCTGGACCAATCAGCTTCCTTATGGGTAAACAGAACGATTTTGTAATTTAACGTCGCCGGCGACGCTAAATCGCAGACGACGAAAATGGCGTTTAACACAAGAACCGCACAGCCGTTTGCATGTTTCCCACGCTATGCACACTGTTTGACCGGTCATAACCTTTGTGGTTTTAATATCAGTGAGTACGAGTCACAAAATATTCATGTCATATACACATTTGTTCACACTAGTTATGGAAAACTTAAAAGTTGGCCTACAATTACCTGGATTCTTTATCCCCATATCAATGTCCCTATCGGTTTTGGTATGCATTTTTATGTTTAAAAATAGCTCTGTTCTTCAATGGCCTAGACTATCATTTGAGAGCAAATTGAAGAAATTTCATATTTTGTTTAAATGTGCTATTGCCCGCTTTAATAAATAGTTTCGCATTGATATGTGTTTAGATATCTGTGACTAAAGATACAATTGCCTGACCTAATCATTTTCTTTTCCAAAATTTGGCCTAATACAATGACGATTACCAAACGACCAAGAAAACATTGGGAAAATCGAAACCGATTCAAGGGCGTTTGGTGGCCGGACAGAGGTGTTCTATTTTCCAGAAAATCAGAATCGTTCCCCTTCCTTGCCACATTTTATCCCAATTCGTCCCCAAAATTTAACATTCGTTCCACATAACCTAAGCATGAATTCCTTACCCAAAGACCCGAGACAAAACGTATTCCCCACCTCAGGGCCTTAATAACGGAAGATAGATACCCTGTGGCTGGACTTAAGCTGGCTGGTCCCCAAACTATGGGTTCATTTACAGTATTGATAGACGATCTCAAGGGCATAGCCGGGGTGGCGATCAGTAACATGGAAATTAAAAATAGCAGACAGTTATCTGAGATCTTCTTTTAGATACCTTTCCGTGCCAATCTGGAGACAATGTAAGATACACTCTTGCATCTGTTCCCCATAAGATACTTAGACCGATGTCGGTTTCTAAGCTCCTAAAGATTGAGAGATTTGCCGTATTCTGATGTGCTGATCATCCGATTCACTGTTGCAAGCTGACTATCCTTTCCAAGTCCTTTGGTAGACCAACCCTCCCGATTTCCTTCTAGAAGCCCCCCCCCCCCCCCCCTCCCCTCCCCCTCCCCTGGCCCTTTAAAATTTACCTTCATCCCACTGGACCCCCCCGCTTATCCGGTAAAGAAGTATCTATGTTTGCAAAGCTTATTGGTCACTCGGTTCTAAATGCAATTTTACATCATTCAGCGCGTTTTCTGTGGGAAAATTACAATATATATTACGTATAAGTTTAAACTTACCGTATTCGGCCATTTCCCGCGATAAATAGCGCTCGTGTGGATGGACGTGCTGCCCGTTTTTACTTGATTTTTTTAAAGTAGATTTTTAAGAAGTCTTTTCATTGTGTTCTGATGAGTGGAGGTTGGCCTAGCTTGCTAGGCTGGCCTTCATGAAACAACGTTGTAAACAACAATCATTAGTCAACCGTCAAGTCCATTTAAAACATATGTATCGTTTCCATGTATTTCAGGTGATCTGTTTTCACATCCTCGGACAATTGTTTTAATGTTAGTTTTAGCTTGCAGATGTAGAATGCCTTTTTCATACCGTCGACCTTCATTTTATTGTCGAAGATCGCAAACCAACTTCACACTCTTTGCTCTTCAAGTTACACAGGTGTGGCAGGAGATATTGTCCTCCGGGCTCAAGGTCCGGGAACAATGGTGAACAATAGGGCAATCGATTCAGTTGAGTCTGCACGCAACATTAGCTTTCACGCTTTATTCCGTTGTCGTCTATGGAGCCCGTACTATGAATCCTGCTCCGTCCCTATTCCTTTCACCATCGGCACAAGTCAATCAAATACTATATTCCTAAAATTGCTGAAATGGATAGTTCTGTACTTGCTTTTGGAACAGAAAACACCGAGATAATTTCCACCACTTTCCTTCATTTGCAGTCAAAAGATCTTGTTTTGATAGTTATATAATTCCAACCGCACTAGGCCAGCGTGGAAGGGTAGGGCGAAATCCAGCATGGAAACATGTTGAGGCTTTCGTCCAAAAGTGGACAGACAAAAGGCTGATGATGATAGTAAATTCAGAAACTTCAGGCAACAGTAATTATGGGTGTACGTCATTAACCAGTCCAGGATTTACAGGGAATTAACACAACTCTTATGTGTATTATTTTTTTGGTTTCAAATGTGCACCATAACCGTTAAAATCGTTAGAGTGTTCATTATACCAAAGTACTTGTTTTACACACACACAAACTTTAGACCTATTCTATCAGGTGAGGGTTAGTCATCTAAAAGCATTGCAGACATGCAAGAAACCCAGTTTGGCCAAACTTGAGGCACACTATATAAAAAATGTGTCGTGCCCTTTAACTAAACCAAAACGTCCCCGTAAAACTCCATGATATTCTCTAGTATAAAATGGTCAGTTAAGAGGTACAAATCTGCAAGACACAATATAGCCTATTTGTACCTACCCACATGCCGATTTCATACTTCGTAATACTTACTCGCAGAGGGTGTTTTGAATCATCCCAGAATGCATTGCCAATGTGCCTATACGTACTGTACTAAACACATGTCAGTACACAGGGATAACAGTGCACAACAAAGTTTAAGAACCACAGAAATTTCATTATCATGCTAAAAATTCCTAAGTGCTAGCACCTTGTGGGCTAAAATGAGTGTTAAAGTCAGAGTTTTTATGTGTTAAGAACATGTTTGGATCACATGACCTTATTGAGGTGAAATTCCACACTGGTTGCAATTGTGGGAATTGGCTCATACCCCCTCTGACTTACTCGTATATTTCTTGGTCATCAATCTGTAAACTACACCACGTCGCAAAGATCGTCGTGAGATGCTTCGCAGTTAGTCTTATCCAACCACACGGTAAATGAACGGACCTTCATTCCGACGTTTGGGTCATAGTGCGTATTGGTTTGAGCTAATACGTAATCACATGATCCTCGATAAAAGAAAAGTCGGTCAAAGGTTCTGAAAAGGTTGCCTGGCGAGAATATGCACTTAGATGGACAAGGATTTGTTGTGCATGTCCACTTTCCACTATGCATATACTGAAATCAAATCAATCAATAATCAATCAATCAATAATCAATCAATCAATAATCAATCAATCAAATAATACTCAATCAATGAATGAATCAATCAAGTAAATAAATAAATAAATAAATAAATAAATAAATAAATAAATAAATAAATAAATAAATAAATAAATAAATAAATAAATAAATAAATAAATAAATAAATAAATAAATAAATAAATAAATAAATAAATAATATAAATGATAAATTTATAAATAAAACAAAGATAAAGGCAAATACGCATATCTGAGTGTCGTTATATCCCGGATTGTTATAAGTAGGTCAGGTTACCCGTTTCTATTAGCTGTCATTGTGACACGTTAATTAAGCTCACAAATTATCATCTCTGAGTATACGAACATGTACAAATAACTGGCAACAAATACGTTCATCATATAAATAAACATACTGAAATTACAACCCAAGGTTCAGTGGCCCGAGAAAAAAAGGCAAGTATGAATTCTCAAGTTTAACTAACCATTCATTACAATCTTCAGTAACTCGAGCTCCGACTGGCATTATCGTTCAGCTCGTTGACAAGGACATTCATCTTTAGGAATACGGAGTCGCCATCCCAATATGAAGCTGCAATATACAGTTGTATTACTTATTTAACTTAAGTTTACTTAAGTTACTTTCATCCAGTAATTTATGTTTACTTGTTTGTTTCTGCTGGATATTGCCTATATCGATTGTTGGTGGGTTTCATATCTGTATTGCTGTTAAAATAATGACAAAACTAAACACCGGGACAACCCCCCCCCCCCCAATGAATCAAAATATGTGCAGCAATGCCTCGTTTAGTGCACACTCTTTGTCGTAATAGTCCAATAATTTTATGCTTTGACCCAAAACAAATTATTGAAAAAAGAAATTGGTGTTAATGTATACTGAGAAATTGTCCAAAAATAATATATTAAATGTTTTAACCAATCAACCTAGTAGAAATAAGGGTGCAACATTTGTACAGGAATAAACAAATTCAAATTGTTTGAATTGATTTAAAAAGATAGCACCATCAATTGGAGCTACCTCCCTATGGTTTAAAAGTAAGTTGCTTATGCTATTGGGTTATAGTTTATACACTAGACACCTTACGATTTAGGTCATCCTGGGGTATCATTACCGAATAGTCCGATTTTTATAGAACTGGTTGTCAAATGGTTCATTTCGTCACGCTAGATAAGTAAATGTTCACAGTTTTCTTTGTTTGAACGTTCTATATACGATCACAGAACATGTAGACTAGTTACCTCCCATAGACCCCCTGTCAGCCCCAGTCTTAATTTTGCATTCCAATTATGCAACGAATATCATAGACGGGGCAAGCAATTTATTTTCGGCTCCTGTAACATTAGACGAATAAAACAATATTTTTTTTTAATAACAACGATATATCTGAATTTTACCCCCTCCGTGACCTTTAACCTATTTGGACGCCTAACTATTTTACTACAACATCAGATAGAGAACTATAATTTTTAATCATTGAAAGATAACGAACATATGGTGACTTTTCGACGCGTTTTGACCCTGTCATATTTTGACCCCTGTATAAACTTAACCCCCCTCAAAAATACATATCTACTCCCGGATTTGGTAACATTCCTGATATATTGTTTTAAATGTTACTAAATTTAACATTCTTGAGTAAATGTTCTATTTGCAATAGTAGGTTTGGGTTAAGCATCATTTATCCTCATTTGACTGACTATCCACTGTATTCAATCGCCCGCCAGTTGGTGGGACAATATAGACTCATTCCATAACTACAATACATTCACCTGTCACGACTCCCTGTTTTTTTTTGTTTGGCAAATCCTAAACATGGATCGTTGACAAACTAAATGAGTGTAGTCCTGGAATGTAGCATCTTGTCCACCAACATGCCTGGTGGCCTGACGTCATATTGAAATACGGTCTATTTCATACAACAGATCCAAAAACAAAGCTTAATCTGAAGTTGACTCTCCCACCTTAACGACTTTTCAAAGAGACTAATTTTGCTCGATAATATTTTCATAATCGATAAGTTTCGCGCAACCAACTGTTACAGATCAAACAGTGCAATCAATTTCTTTTCCCGCATGACTAATTATTCTCTATAGGGTTACAGCACTTTTAAATCATGGGTGGTTTCGTCAAGTGAGTAGTGAGTAGTCGCTCGCCACAATTGGTGTCAAATGCGTAATGATATACCGCTTCCATTATCATATCCCATGATGTTAAACTTGTAAGCTTTTGAACTTGACAGACGATTTCAGGGTTTGGGGAGTTCCTTTTCGTCGTGGACGGTGTCTATTATGGCCCACTGTATAACACTTCAAACGTACGAGCTTGGTGAACAAAAACACCCGTCTACACAATAGTCCTTCGCATTCGGTTCATAGTCGTCATTTTCATCACACTTCTTCGGGCCACGGTGACCCATTCGCAAATCCGCTTTCCGCTGGCAGGAAACATCTGTTGAAATAAATCCGTAAATGAATATCACGCATTGTGTAAATGAAATGGTTTCAACACTACGATGGTTTTTTGTGAAACGGACAATTTGTAATTTTATATAAAGCACACACAACCAAAATAATTATTCAATTAATTAGTTAGCACATACCATGTTTTTGTGAACGGACAAGTGATAGACCGCACATAGGACCATATTAACTATCCATGGTGCAATCGACGCTTGGAACGTCCGAAAAAAGACGTCAGAGTTTTAGAAATTTTACACACTATTTTAATGTCGAAAATGCAAATCGATTTGACGTCGTTCTTAAACGTCGATTCACTTTTTCATTTTCGACGTAAATTGATAAAAACCGTCGACTTTTTTCGACGTGCCAACGTCGTTCCGACGTGCCTCTAAACGACTATGCCCGCTGGGTTAATTGGTTTTATTAATTATCAATTAACACTCTCCAAATAGCAGCATCCAGAGTCAGGATTTGACCATTTAAAAGAATATTGTCACCTACTTAATTTACCTAAATTTCACAAGAAAATGTAAAACCAACTCGCTTCTAGGCCGTTTTATGTGACAATGCCGCTACGACTAATGGCCCAAATGTTGATTATTTTTCTAATCGTTCATGTTGCATTAGCTATGTGGAAATAAATTTAGGCTATCAATAAGAGAAGTGCCAGTGCAATTTTTTCTAATGTCTCCTGATGTAACCATAAATTAGTCCTTTTTGTTGTATCACTCTAGATGTATGCACCCTGTAGAATCTAATGTCCGTTTATGTTCTGAAATCACCCATATTGTATTTGGTGGTTCTCGGTTGTCTATATTCACACAAACCAACGCAATAGTTTGATAATATCCAACATTAAAATTGTTAATCCAAAACCTTGCCATTACATGTACTTGGAAAGTTCTGATCGCTACAGTCTGCCATTGCTTCAATGAAAAAACACAACAATACCAAAAACCAACAATCTAGAAATAAAAATAAATAATTACATAAATAGAAATAACATATAACGTTATAAATACATAAAATTAAAATACATACATACATTTTTTTTTTTTTTAAATAAATGAACACAAATAACAAATACAATTTCCAAGAAATAAAACATTGAAAGAAACTTCAAGCCATCCATGTGGCACGCTTTTTGCTTCCTTTTCACATGTATTTTCAAATTAACCATCTTTCGTCCGCCTTCCAAAGAGAGCGAGAGTGAGAGGACAAAACAGGGATTTTCACTTTTAGGCCTTTGAAAAATTGAAAATCAAAAGCTCCTTTTAGGAACATGGGTAACATCATAAACTTTATAACAGCAAGAGGCGTTGATTTGATGTTACTTACGACAAAGATCTTTGTGTCTCCATGATGAACAACCACTCCCTCTCCGTGCAACACTCTCTAGAATACATGCTAGCGTCTGACATTCTTCACATACAAACTGTTGCCGATTGTATTTTTACCCACAACCTGCACATGGACTCCCTGCAGAATGTCTTGGAATGCTGCGTATCGACGTACCATGGCAAGGTTGAAAACTTTCCCCGCTGAGAATCTCACACTCTGCTATCAGAAACATGTTCATAGCCTACAGGTGCCTGTACTTGAGTTGCTCGTGTTTCGGTAGCTTCATCTGGACCGGGTAACATGTGGCCAGAGAAGTCATCGCTTGCTGGTGCAACCATCTGGTTTCCAAATTAATGGGTGTCCTCGGCTTGATCCACCGGAAAATGGCCGCCAATGATAGTCCGTTAGTGCGGTCCAAGTCATAGTTTTTTGCCGACAAGTCCGCATGTTTGCTCTCGTACATTTCAGATAGATCTACGAATACGCTATCAATAACCCATCAAACTTGACTGTCAAACCTGGGAAACTCACGAAAAAAAAATACTTCGATTGACAACACACTGTTGAATATTTTCAATTTCAGAAAAAGTCGTCATAACTTTGACGAGATACCATTAACTAGTTATAGGGGGTACTCTTTAAGGGTACATGGTACCGATATTTGAGACATGTCCTTATCAATAGAGTAACACTATAAATAAACAAAATAGAAACACAATAAAAACCAACCTTAAAGATAACCTGCACTGAGAATACTTATATATTTCTATACCTCTGCTGCCCATTATTGAAAAATGATGCATTACTGAGTGGTCAGTTTTACTGCCCATTATTCGTCAATAATGGGTCGCAAATAATGCCTTTTCTCATTATAGCACACTGTTTTTTGGGATCTAGAATATAAATAAAGGGCTTGCAGTATTTTTATGGGCTCATAAAGTATCCTCGGCCGGAAAAAAATAAATAATGGACTGGGCTCGGCGCGGCCCTTAGTTATTTTTTTCCCGACCTCGGTCGGACACATTATTCGCCCCATAACGGATCTGCGATCACCCTTTATTTCTGAAATATACTCCTATAAAATAATTATTGAACCAACCCACATTAATTTTTTCACATTAAAAAAACTAATTATACTAATCATAAAAATGAATTAAACATTTTGTCTGACCACTGCCCTATTTGAAAATTTCCGCAGTGTATATGGCCATATGTATCAATTTTATGCATAACGGACCCACAGTAGCGTCATACAGCTTCACACCGACGCTTTCATAAGGTGTAAATTCCATAAGGCCATGTATGAACCGCAAACGTCCGCCATATCCTAGCGCGATATTTTAAATAGCGCATGGTCCACCTAGATTGTTTTAATTCATTGTTATGGGTAAATAAATTCCTTTTTCGATGAAACCATGCGATATGTGGTCAATAATTAATTTTATATACAAGTATATTGTAATAGTATTATTCGTTTTTACGGGTTTTCCTTTAGTCACAATGACAGACCCTCCATCAAGTCATGGCTCAAAACTGCTTCAAAATTATGAATTACGTAACGGCAAGTGTCTTGGCATTGACTTGAGTGCTTCCATGGAAGACCTGACATCTGAAATGTCTTGTAGAGACGTGTACTTTGTTGTCCAACAAGACACGTGTCCCTTAATCTGGCTATCGCATGATGTGGCTATTGCCATCAACATTTTGCAATGTATTGTTTATTCAGTTAACTGAATATTTTAATAATTCAGTTCAAATTACATGAAGGCTCGTAAAAGCCTTCACAACAGTATGACAAATACTACAGGTTAGAGGGAATAGGGCACACTATTTCCCGAAGGTACTGGCACGGGCCTATCACCCGAACCCGAGAGTACGTGAGGGTGATAGACCCGTTGCCATTATCAAGGGAAAATAGTGTGCCCTATTTCCCCGATAAAACCATGTAGAATTAAAAAACCTCACTGGGACGTGGGGACAGGTTGTAGTCAATCGGATTAAACGTTCATCTCTATTCCCTCGGGAAATATATCGCGTAATAGGAATCAGCCAATGGAAATGCAGATTAGTTCATGAATTTCAATGAGGTGTAATATATGATTTCTGACGTCCCAGATTTTTCCTAAGAGCTTTTTCTAAAAATCATTTATATTCAAAATCTCTGGCTGGAGAATTAGCGAGTAAAGTAAGCATATCTGTAAGCTAACTGTTTCTCATTGAAAAAACTATAAAAAATAAAATAATATAAAATTGTATAAATATAATATAGTCGATTCAACCGTGATTTTGAATTTGTCCGCATATCGACAAATGCAAAGCGTTTTAGACGCAAGTTAGACTCAATCCAGTAGTAAGCCAGCCCAATCTTAACTCACTACAGCAGAGTTTTATAGCGCTTTAGTGTCTACAGAATACCACACCCACCACATGGAAAATTGCAAAGTTACCGTAACTTCTATTAGAAAAAGAGTGGATCTGTGTTTTATTACTAATACTAAAACTACAAACCATTTTTAGGGTCCTTCAAATACTACATAAAGCCCCAGGATTTAATAGCACACATCCTCGGCTCCAGGGTCACTCGTACGGAAGTCCTCACTTGTCGTTTGTTGACCAAAGCTTTACCTCCAGCAAGAAAGTACAACGTCATAAGACTCCGATCATAATTTTAAACAAAATGGATGCCTGAAACATACCTAATTTTAAAGAAATTATTTTTGGCAAACCGAAAATAATAATTTTACAGTAACTTTATGGATATTTGTTTTTACACTTCAAACGTACATTCCACGTCATTTATGGTCAAGACAATGGTTTTCGGTTTACTTTATTACAATATTTAGATCTTTACTACTACTCCCTTACCCCTGAATGAAATAATTACCTATATAAAACCGCATGTTTGCAGTCATTCCATCTTGAGACAGTCGAAGTTGTTCGAAGCGGTCCACAGAGAAAAGTCGTTTACACAATCACTGACCAGTGTATACACACAGCTTCCGGTAAAGGTAAACTCAAAACCGTCAAATGATCGAAAATGTCCACCCCACACACAGAACAGGTATTGGTGTCATTCCATAGGAACTCCTTCACCGGTACAAATAAAAAGTTTGATACAAACAGTTTTTAATTGTTTAATATTTCTAATGGCTCGGGTAAGCTATTCAAAGTTCACAACGAGGTTTTTACGAGATGTCAACGTAATTTCAGCTACAAGAGGCAGGCCCTGTAGCAGTTGCTATTTTCAGAATTTTTTTTTGCCCATAAGATTATTGGTGATTAATGATTCAACACTTTTAACTTAAGAACAATACACGGCAAATTATAAAAGAGGAACCCTGAAGAAGAATGTAAACTGACCTGAATATACTCATGTGTTTTTTCTCAACAAGCTAAAATCAGAGCAGTGTTTTCCTAAACATTTTGAAATGTATCTTTAAAAAAATGTCCCCGACTCGTGTTAATTTTCCAAAGCATTGGCTGGCAATATTGCAATTGTTCAAATGGAATTTTTTCTTCTATTGTGCAATGAATTTGCCTAACCTTTGAACCCAGTGCCAATTTATTTAAACACAGAAACATTTTATTTAAATATAGCCTTTCCATTTTGTGCATTTTCTTTTTCTTTCTTCAATATTGTGAATATTGTATAATGCTTAAAAAGGTTTGAAATAATACTTAAAAACGTTTTGAAGGAATAAATTATCGCTGTGTATGGGGTCCATGCCAAATATCAATAATACAGTTTTTTTTGTGTGTGTTTGATGCCTGTTGTTTGTTTGATATGGCTTATGCTGTTATTTTGCATAATATATAGACTTACCGAAGACGAAGCAGCGAAAATATGGGTTTGTCCCCTGGAAATCCCATACTGAAATTAACAAGTTTAAGGCATTCTACATTATTTTTTTTTTTATTAACCCAAAAGCCTGGTTGCCCTGTGATGTTTGCATATGGACAAGCTGCTTCCTCAACCAGGAATGGTGGATGGCAACGAAAAGTAAACGTATCAACACCATGGTGGTTGCAAAGCATGGATGTAAATTAGTTATCCCCTTTTGGTTTCTACGCAATACGAAAATACCTATGGTTGGGTTCCGTATCATACGAGGCCGTAGGCCGAATGCCCAACCATAGGTATTTTTTGTATTGCGTAGAACAAACATGGGATAACGGATTTATCTGGTAGTAAGACATGAATATCGCAGAACGTGGTACGCCTAACGTAGTATCAGAATCACAATCTGGAATAGCAACCATGGTTAGATCATGCAACCTCTTTCCAATAAATTAAAAACAAGTTCAGTAGGCCTAGACCACGGACTCCCTTGTGTAGACCTTTCTCTAGTAATCATCTATGGAGTCTCAAAACAAATCAACAGCAGTCCTTCACAATGCCCAACTAGGCAGTCCTACACCAGGCCACAGTGATTTCAGATTCGGTGTGAAAGGGTCAGCACTGTACAGTAGTTGAATTCTTTCTGCGGTAGTATGCCTGATCGGCACTTTGACTGGGAACCTTTAACTCACCTCTTTAAAAGACTTCCGGCAGTAGTCCATGTCCTCTAAAGCAAGGGAAATTTGTGGAAATTTAATTTAATACATGAAGAACATAAAATAAATACTAAATGTTTACATTGCAGCCATCACATAGACATACATCAGGTGTGTTTGCAAAAAGGCGCATCTTGGTGATTGTGCTTCTCAGAGAGGGGCTAGTAGAGCAGTCTCTGCCACAGATGCACAAAATTATTAACACATTGATTTTAATGTATGTAAAGTATGGGGTCTAATACTTGGGTACCATCACGGAATACGGGATATATTACGCGGTTAGCTATTTCCTACCACGTAAAATACGGAATATATTTATCTTATCCTGAAAGCCAATGAAAATTCAAGCATTCATGTCTACTAATAAATACAACTAATCCCATTCACAGATATTATGGCAATATAATGAAAATACTTATCAATCTTTGCACCAATGAGTAGTCGTGAGGAAACCCATTAACAAAAACACAATCAAAGACTCAATATTTATTGACAGTAAATTAATTTTAAATAGTCTTAAGAATTAAAACTTTTTGAAGGGGTGTGCCTTTGATGGCAAAGTCTTTTTCAAAAGGACCTCATGATCAATGGTATCAAATGTCACAAAAAGTGAAGCATAGACGTACGGCCATCCGGAAGTGTACCCAGTGTGCCCTTTACCCAGCCCTGGGGTGCGGAAGCAGCGCGCGCACTAGGGGTTTTGCTAATATTATACAAAATCAGCCTATTTTTACTACATGTCAGAGCCCCCCCCCCCCCCCCGCCCCCCCCCACCGTCGCCCCCGATTGCACCCGAAGACACGACGTCCTTCAGACCTTGGTGGCCCCTGGTGTATATCATTGTTGGAGAGATCTTTTACCCACCGTATGGTCACATGTTGGTCCTGAATATCCCTGCTGACATTCACACGTGTTAGGTCCCTACCGCAAGTACCAGCAATACATTCAGGGTCACAAATAGCTGAAAGTAAATCAAAGTAAAATACAACGCATGAGTGGTCACAATTAGTTTTAATTCAAGGTAAGCTAAGCAAGAAAGAGTAGTGAAATATTTTAAGTAATCATTGGTTATTCCCAAATCATTAATTTTCACATCAACCATATCGATGCCATTGAAAGATGTAACATTGAAAGTCCCAGGTTAAACTACCCCGCGCACTGCAAATATGCGAGAACTCGTGATTAAACCATTTTGATGTCCTACTAAACCAACACCCAAAAGTAACTCTCCATCCCTGAAATTTGTCTGTTTAAGTTCAAACGATACATGTATTACCATATGGAATATAAATGGGATGCGGCGTTTGTCATTTACGCGTATTTTGGGATACCTAATTTGTGTGATCGATTGAGCATTTGTTGAGTTATGCCCACTTGACGGAACCCACCCCAGGATTTAAAGTTTGCAGTAAACCATGCAGACAAAAAGCTTTGGCATTTCAATCTTTAACGGGATGATTGTCATATGGCATGACTTCAACATACTCAATGTGTGCCACAATGAGGTGTGCAATGTATGCGTAATTATACACCGCTTCCAATTAATAATCCCCTCGATGTATAAATACGACGTATCGTTTGACTTGTACCGACAAATTTCAGGGGCGGGAATTTACTTCTTTGGGTGTGTTTTATTTAATTTTGGTTGTAAAGTGAACACTATTGTAGGACTCCTGACTTTAAATGATGTTATTTTGTTTAGGTCGGTGTGAAATAATACGGACTTCTTAATTGTCTACTATTCGGTAATTACCCAACCAGGAAGAAAATCCATCAACGGGCCACTTCAAACTTCACTAATCAAGGAGGAGCAGGACCAGGTCAACACCGTCGTTTACCCCCTCTCTACAGAAAGGTTTACACCTTTTGTAGTTAGTATGGACTTCTATATCAACACTAGGTAGTTCAGTACCCTCAAATTGTGGTGTCACTTTTTTTCAATAAGGGCCATTTAAGATTACACAGGGGTCAAACTTTTAAAATGCTCCAATCGTGTTGAAATGTATGCCATATTGTCCCCGTAGAGTCCATAGGATTCCACCAATGCGACAAAATAGATCATAGGTCATAATCCAATTGGCGTTGAACTTCTTTGACCCTTATCTCTGTAACTACACATTTTGCCTAATCAAGCTATACTTTTGGGAGTCCTCTTACTTCAGGCATAAATTTGCCCAGTATTTAAAAATATAATCAATTAAATTTTAACTTGACCCCTTTACAAATTGGGGCGATTCACTTTTTTTCTCCATTTTGAGTCAGTAATCCTATAACTCCAAAACCAATGGTCCGTAGGTAGTACAAACTATTACATTTTTTTGGAATCCTTATTATTAATGGACAATACGGAATCCATTTCATACTGTTATTGGGGCATTTTGACCCTTTGTAAACTTAAAGTGGCCCCTATTAAAAAGTAACACCACAATTTTAGAGGTACTATCTACCTAGCATTGATGTTTTATAGGTCCCATACTAACTACCAAATGCGGTTAATACCAAAGGTGTGTTATACGTTTTCTGTAGCGGGGGTAAAAACGGAATTTCCTTAAATAGGCCCCTATGATATCTGCTCCTGCTCTATCAACCAGCTGGTTTGCCTGTCGCATTCCTCCCGTTTCTTTCCTGTTGGAACGGTGACGAAAAACTCTAATTTTAACACATTCGGTGTTTTGGCGTCGGTGATTCTATATTTTCTCAGCTAATAATATTACAGTAAGCCAAGCCGGTTTTTGAAGGCGTTTCGCAGGTGATATTTTGTGAACTGAAACTCTAACCTTGCATTGTAAGAAATCTAGCCATAACCGTTCCTACTTTTGACGAAAATCATAAATGTGAAGTTCTCCGTTATTTAATTTATGTAGTTCTAAGCAGGGTTATGAAACCATTGTTTTTGTAATTGCTTCCATGAGAGAGTGTATTTGACCGTAGTACCATGGGCGAGGGAGCTAACTTCTGTGCGACTGTCACATCTATCAAAATTACTTTGCCGTCCATGTGTATTCCTTTATTTAGGGAGACATGCAGTTTTGTGCCACGGTGTACGGGTTTATCTTGTGCCATTAATAACGAACCGTTTAACCTCAATTGAATCCTTGGGCACTCCGGCGCTGAATTTCGGTGGTGTTTTAAAATTCGTAATTGGTCTTTAATATGTGTTTCCTTTAATGATATGCCTCACATGGTTTCGTTTAACCTAGACGGATCGATCACTTTTTTCATCAGAAGTTCCAAACAGAATTTTAAAACTGTTATTATGTAGCGATTAGTGTAACGAATATGGGGGCTTCAATACTTGAGAAAAAAATCGTCTTGGTTTCGAAATGCATCAAAGCTAGCAAGTAATTAAAATTTTGCTGAAAATTCAAGATGGCCGCCGTGTAGCATATTATGTTCATGTGCTTAAAACATAGAAAAATTTGGTCAAAGAATGGTCGAATATGCAACAAATGATTATGGCCTAACCCTCTTGTCTATTTTTGGATATCAATTGTATAATTGCATTGGGATAGAAACGAACCAAATCATAACATCTTTACACCTATTATGTAATCTAACATAAGGTTTTAATGGGTCATATATTGCTTCTACCTCTCTAGATCTAAAAGTTACTTATGACGAATTTGTCAAACTTTCAAATGTCCGATCGCCATAGCAACGTTCAAAATCTATCCATATAACCCATATCCCCGCATCTAACAAACTCTGCAAGCTCGACACCACAGATGAATTTCAAACAAAACACATGTAGGAACGAGATCGCTGGCCGGACCAGTGACCAACGTAACGGACCATGGTGGTCCGAATTTTACTTCCTTCCCCTTTCCTTCTCCTCCTTTATTTCTCCCTTACTCTCTGGCGTAAAACAGGATATAATTATGGATGCAAGTTATGTAAACCCTTGTGTCGGTATATCATTTGGCAAGTATTCCTGTTTCATAATACGACGTATTGTCATTTCAGTGTCACGGTGTTATTTGCTGTTCATTCGTCGCAAATAGCGCCATTTACTACAATTTTTTCACATAACGACATATTTGCGCGACCTGTTTGCCATTTGCACAGTGAAATTGGTATTTTTTGTTTCACATCGTGACGTATTTGAATTATATTTAGAAATAGTGCATACATACAAGGGAGCCGTCACCAATTACTTCTCGCACCATATCTCCAGGGTAGGACAATGCCAACTTACAGCACGCCAATTCAAATCGGCATCACATCCGGCGTAACCTGAGGGCTAGTCTTAATATAGACTTAACGGCACAAAGTGTAGAGGGTGCTCTTACACACAATTCGGAAAAAGACTTGACTAAGGCTATAGCCTTGGTCACAAATATTTAAATCTTATGACAATACCGTTATTGGAATTGCACTGTTTTTTGCAGCGAGTTAATCCACTAACCTCGACGGATTTTGACGTCAATATTTTTTGTCCTAAATTATCATGATATTACTAAGATCTTTTGGGGGGGAAGGAGGTTTAAGAGGTGATTTTAACTGAGACAGAGACTGCCATAGTAAATGCACATATCAGTTCCCCCCCCAAGTAGCCGTGTGCCCAAATGCCAATCGAGCAATCGTGTCCTACCCACCCTGAATTTCTTGGTGCTGTCAACAGAGGGGCTATTCCCTCTTTTACTGGGATCTTGTATGAAATGACGATTTATTGTTCATGAAGATTATGTGTCACTACGTCAGTTGCACCTGTGTCTGTGCTAAACATTGGTAGTGAAATGCATAAGAACTGTTACCTTGCAGCAGATTGACTTTAGGAATAGTCTTAGCGGCTTTCCCGCCACCTACCCTAGATCGGCTCAAGATATCGTCGTGGGTTCTGCAAATAGTGTCGAATCAGCATATATGTTAGTTCTGAGAAAAAGGCGTTTGGAAGTTTGAGTTACTTATGACTGCGTGTAAATTACATAAAATAAAAGGATGGCTATTTTTAAGTGGTGTATTTTAAAGAACATTACTTGTTACTAACTGGCGCCAGTATTAAAATACCAAGAAGCAACTGTTTTTCTTATTCAAAAATGTTTTTCTTATCTATTGTTGTCAAACCCCAAATGGTTTGATTCATCTGTGCTCTAAGAAGTCGAATACGTATTCGAGACTGCATGAAAACCCGTTGATTTCTAAAGTTGGTATGGTGAGATTACTATAGGTACGGGTTTTTTACTATTTTAAAATGATATGCCGATGATGCCACGAATAAGAATAACGATGGCGGTGATGATGGTGGCAATCACGATGAAATAAGGAAACCTCGGCTTGACAACGACAATGATGCTACTTATGATTATGATGATGATGTTGAATGAAGATGAACAACGACGACGAATGACGATGATTATGATTATGAAGACGACGACTATGTCGATATCTATCGCATTGTGTTTTGTGTACTACATGTGCAAATTTGTGATACAAACGACTTCCATAAGCGGTTAAATTTCGTTCGTAAAATATCGTTCGTTGTAAATCAAGTGTGAGTCAATAAAACCCTACATTCAAGGAAATGATTTTTCTATCAAAGGTTCAAAAATTCTTTTTGCTGTCAATGGTTTTGCTTTTGGTTGTTTCTACAGAGATCCAGGCTATCAGAAGATTTTTACTTGGTGTCTTTGGGACTTTTGGTTTTCAGAACCTTGTCAATTTTTGGAGCGACTACAAATTCAAGTTTGGCCGATTTTAGCCATACAATGCGGAGAGACTGACACCACGTATACCATAAAACATTTATAGCAAAGACAAATTCACACTGCAATTGTCAGATAGTATCAGCTTTCTTTCTCGACAAAACATATTCCAGTTTTTGAAAATCCAAATGGTCTATGTGTACCATAATTAATAAAGTAATATCTTCAAAAAAATAAAATTACCATTCAATTATAAAGAGCCAGTTATTGAAAATCAACTCATATCAAGGTCGCGTCCTATGAACAGAATGAAACTGCGCAGAGATTTTTGTTTTTTACATCATCTAAGGTAATTATTTTGCCACAATACTTTATACTCAGCGTCCATAATTTGCAAGAAGAACTAAAGCTGACTTTTCTGTAATAACTTGGGGGTAATTAAAACTTAAAATTCAATATCGCATGCTGTTTTTAGCGAATACAACACTTTTCCCCCCCTATGGTTTCACTTGCTCCCAAGTTTCGTTGTAGGTTAAAACCATGAAATCCTGCTGAATCAAGTAAACTTGGATTACACCACCATCTTTTGACTTTCTTATTTGAGATATTGAGGCTTTTTTCACTTATCATTTTCTTTTGGAATCTCTGGATATGATTTTTATAATCCTACAATTACTCCTCCTACCTTCTACTGTTTAATATAATTTTGTGTTAATGTTTGTACGCACATCGCTGCTGACGACCATGCATTCTTACTCTATGAAACATGCACTTTTCTTTGGCTCCAAATCGTCCAAACATTTTTAAGTCTCCCCCCCTCAGCAAAATAGGCGAACTCTTCCTCAAGTCCAAATGACACCAATAAACGTTTTCTGAAAGCCTGTTTTTCCTTCTTTATACCTAGCAAACTTTGAGCAAAAACAATTCTTAACTCTTTAATTATTTTTAATAATCGAATGGAGGTTTTTTAGTGCTCACACTGTATAGCGCGCAGACCAACGAATGCATAAAATTACACCGCTTACAAGTTTGGCTCCTTAACATTATAGCTTTAATTAGTCGCCAAATTTTTTAACTCATTTTGTCAGAAAAAAACCTAAATTTCAAGAGTAAATGCGTTAGAAGACACAAACATTTTCGTGCATGTTTATATAAAAGTAATAAATATATGCATGTTTTAACACACACTAAATATGGGCTAGAACTGTTCAAAACTTGAGCTCAGAAATATTTAAAAATGTAAGTTTTTTAAATATTTTTCAAAAGATAACTCAAAAGATTTTTGGAGATAAAATTGGTCTCTATTCTCGTTTTTTTTTTCTCATTACGTAATATATTTTCTCTAGCTTTTAAGTAATGTAACGCTTCAAATAGATCCCAACTTGAAACGAAGTAGCAATTGAATTTGGTTAATTATCTCATAAAATATAACATAATTAAACAATTTAGAGGCAACTAACGCTTATACAAACACCTCCCCCAAATGATGATAAATGATGTATATATTATAATGATTTAGTTTGCATAATATCAAAGTTAACGTCAAAGAAAATCAAACTTTGCATATGTTACAACTCCTATTTTGTTAAATACACGGTTTATGAAGGGGTGGGGTGTACCCCGAGAATTGATTATGTCTACACATAGATGATTTTCGATTGTACACCCGGTTGATAGCATTGGTCCATCTTTTTCTACTGCTTCGCAACATAACCTAGTATGGCGTCACCAGACGTCAAATTCACGTTGGCAAAGTGTCTGTTTCCCCAGACACACATCAGAGTATAAAATAAAATGGAATTTTGCATAACAAGGTAGAATATTGGATTTCATGCGGGTGTGTTGGCCCAAATGATATGGAAAATGACTGGATTTGAATCAACATATATTTTAGAGCCAGACAGTGCACAATATTTAACAAATAAACTAATAGGCTTACAGGTAATGCAGTATCATTTATAGGCGAATGAGTTCCTCGAGGGCGTAAAAAACTAAGATACTGGCGCCCTTATTTGATTTTTCCCGCCCGAGGATCTTATGAGCACATAGATGATACTATAAATTTGCTTGTCTAGTAACTAAAAACTTGATTTATTTTGTTGTATGGGTTTTAAGTTAATATGCCTTATATATGTTATTTTTATGCTGATTAATGAAAATAATGATAAGAACTTGCATAGCGGCTCATTTTTGGCAGAATAAGTCAGTAAACTGAACCAATCAGAATTGGCTGCATTTTCAATAATGGTTATAGTAGACGTAGTGTAACCACTAACCCACCAACGAGCTCGACGCTACCCCCGGTGAGGGTGCTACCTTCACAGTTGTTTCGCCAAAATTAGCAAAAGAGGTGTGATTATTATCATGGAGACTTACCAAAGTTGTTAACGTTTTTGGGCACGGAGGCGGAAAGTTTACCTGGGTGTGGTAACTCCTCCCCTTTAGTAATACGATGGTTTGAATTTCAAGATGCCCCCCAAAAAATAAAATTTCGTGTTTTGTACAATGTTAAAACTACAAAACTTGGATCATTCTTTCCCGACGCACAGACCGTAGTTTTCAATAAGTACCATAAACATAATTAAAACACAAAATTAAAATGTGAAATAACATGACCCATCCCTCATGTAGGCAGAAAGGTAATTTAAAATTGCCTTAAATCTTGATAGCCCTATTATCGATTTTTGATCCGGAAGAGCAATCTTTGTCCCCGATACGTATTCGTCACAATTTAATCTGTGTGCTTTGAGATATTTATACACGCACGCTATCGAATCGTATCGATTGTTTGTGAAACCCTTATACAAATGCGGTTATTCGACTGCGGCTATTTTTGGTTAGGAGATGTATTTCACTTTTATTTTTGGGTTCCATTAAAGAATACATAAATGCAACCCAGATCAACTATTACTCAAATTTTGCCCAAAAAATCAGATTCGACACTATGTCGTGACCACGACGATATGAACAAAGGAAGAAGTTTGTAATTTCATTGTGAGAGATTGGTTATTTTGGCATATCATATTGGCAGGAACGTGTTTTTTTGGCAGTCATCAGCGGACTGGTCTAAAGCAGCACGAATAATGCCGTTGAATTGAGAGGGGGAATGGTTAAACAAACAGTGGTAGCCACTACTTCAGGCAGCACAAAATGTTGTGTTCACTTAAAATAATTGACTGAAAAATTGTAGATTATAACAAATAAACTATTTCAGTTGTACATTTACCATAATGTTACAGGACTATCTGCTATCCGCGCATTTTCACTTCTGATTTTTTATTTTCAACCGAAAGTTCGTCATCCCGGAGTCAACAATTGGTATGCCATAGTTTTTCGGGACCGACTTGACATAATCATATTAATTGGTTTATTCATGTCCTGTTTTGAGTACATGGCTCATTAATAATGGCCATTTCGCCATGTTTTGAATGCCATGGGTTTTTGTGAATGTGTCTCTTCATATCCTAAGTGCATATAAGTTGCATAGGGTTGTGTATGTAGCACTTTATTAAAGGGTGGGGGTGTATGGGTCCTGAAGCAGTGAACTTTGAAGTGATATTTTTCTTAATTTTCCTAATAATTGGTATATACAGTACACATATCATCTTGTAGCCCATGTCACAATTTTAAAATTCATGTCAATTGTTGCTCTGGTTGCCATGGTAACCACGTAAGGCCTATGATTGCTAAACACTATAAAAAAGAAAAAAACGGAACGAACGTAACTAAATAATACACAAGCCACTGGGACGAAACTTGGGTGCATGTGCACGGGGTAAATACGCAGTGAACCATTAAGCCGGATTTTTTTGTGGCAAATTTCGTACACTGCTTCCCTTTGATCACCATTACTCGGGAACCGAATGTCCTATTGCGATCGAATAAAATCATTTTGGTGATTACAATCTACACATTAAGCCATTGCCCAATTTATCTCATTTTCGTAATGGAACAATTATTTACCAATGCAGACCCCATACTCCCCCCTTAAGTGTCCTGGGTATGCGTACGGGGCATTCCTTATATTTACTTGTAGGCACATTCATGTGAAAAAAGACTATGTATTAAACTGCCTGAATGTGTGTACATGGTATATCATTTCCTTCTTGCTTATACAGGCCATGCCCGGAATAGATTGGGCTTGGCATAAGATTCAGTATAGACCAGACCATCGTCAGGTACTGTTATGTAGGGGGGTGGTTATGTCACAAGTGCAATTATATTTTTTCTACTTTATTTAGGATGTCTCCATATTGTTAGAGGGGGTTTTAATTTTTTTGAATTACCACACCCGTATTTTAAGCTAAAGTGATCATTCTGCCTTAGGGCTCCTTCATGAAAGCATTTGTTTTTATGCAGTATGATATATTGTCTTTTTTTGTTTTACTTACGAACGTTGCAACCACTCTCTTTCGTCCATCCTGGACAGCTGTTTGGGTGGTGATAGTCTCCTTTGTCATCCACTGTCTGACCTTTTCAACTTCCTCGTCTCTGTTAAGTTGATGGGGAAAATATCATGGACATTTATAGTCTTTGTCAAATAGTTTTTCTACTAAACGGGACAGTCTAGTGCGGAGGCGGAGCGACCGCAGCTGTAGCGTCTGTAATATTCACAATCAGGGATATAACGTCATCGTTTTGGGGGGAAATGCCCCCTAAAGTTGCATGCTTGTTCAAACATTACCTGGCCCGTCATCTGTGATATAACCACAACGGTACCCTGTCTACCCAGAAAGCAAGACTATGGGGCCCACGTTGGCCCAACGTATGCACTGAGCGTGGGCCAACTTTGCAAAAAGAACTCTGACAACCTTCATTTTGGCCAGCGGTTCCATCGTTGTCCAACTTACAAGTTGGACTTTGGCATAACATTGATCCGACGTCAGAAATAGGTTGCGCCAACTTTGGATTATAGTTGGGCTGGTGTCGGGTCAACAATTAGTAATTGCTTCTTTCAAAATTGTGCTAATTATTATTAAATCTTCTTGTGGTAGGTTTGATTCTTGTCCTCCTATTACAGAATTTTTATTCTTCCATAATACAATTGAGGAATATACAGACTATGTTTGCTTTTTCATCACTTTAAAGTTGATGTGCAATGTAACAGTTTGAACAGTAGCAGTAAGATGAAGCTATGCCTGACACGGTAAAGTTATTTCTTCTAATGGTGTCATCAGGTACACATTGTGGATTTGTGCAAATTGCTTCCCATTTGAAGCTGAAATAAAATGTCCGCAAAATGCAATGAATTCCATCCACGAAATAAGAAAACTTAAATGTAACACCACAGGAGACGGATGAAAAGGTAAATACAATTAAATTTAGTAGAAACAATGATAGGTTGTCAGACCACGCCCCCAATTTTGCAACGTTGGGCCAACGTTGGGCTTACGGTTGTCTTAATACCGACAACCCCGCACAAAGTGAATCCATTTTATAACCCTTAAAATGCCTCCCAAATTTCAAACGCAATAATATTAAAATCCAAATTTACTATACATGTAATTGTATTTTCATTTTCCATGAACTCTTCGAGTTACACGTCCCACATCCTCGGCGTAATCCTACGTTGGGCCACGTTTCTTTGTCAACCCAGTTTTTAAAGTAACTTTCCTGATCATTTGCAACATCCCCCGACTTTGGCTAGACGTTGCCTTGCCGACCGCACCGTGCCGCCCATTGCCGACGTTGGCCAACGTTTTTGCTCTACTTGGGGTAGTAACATGATACATGCCGCCAGGACTGTGGTATGACATTTGGTTGACCGCAATGTGTACACACGTGCCCACACTGTATAATCCCATCGATGTCATCCTCCTCATAAATCATCATTTTTTTTTGTTGTTATAGAAGATTTATTGAGAAATAAATAAAAAAAATAACAAAACAACACATAGACAACACAACAATTTGCGAAAAAGGCTTTGCTTTCCACGGACTATAGTGGGATTAATAATTACTGGGACAGGAGAATCGCACGCCTCCGTGTTAGCGCAACAAGCTACGCAGAAGTTCGGCGCATTCTTCGACAATTACTCATCGCGAAACAAGGTGTGATTTTTCCTCCTGGCTAATGCAGTCCACGCTCGCCGTGTGTTCGATTCTGTCCCACAAATTATGAATCAGACGTCAGGTATGGTTTTTTTAAAAATCGGATACTAATTTTGTATTTATTTGTATAATGCCTGTTGATTAAAATTAGAGTTCCCCGCCTTGACGTGATTCATTTGGGCTGGAGTGAAATATGAACAATGGAATATGCACGTCTTCGGAGGGGACGTTTAGTCGTCGGTCCCATGTACAGAGAGTAAAGTCTGTACATTGCAAAGAGTATGGTTGGTAGTCCCGACTTTCTAACCGACTAAGTCCTGGTCAGTTTTTTTAAAATGATCCCCCTCGTAGAAGGCTCGGCCCTCTCACCTATTATAATCAATTTAATATATTTATAAAGAGAGGTAATAGTGGCTAGTAGCAGAAGTAGAAAGATAAGATGACCGACCCATGCAAGAGGAGATGTGAGAGGTGACAACATTCAGGAGAAATGGATGAAGTGAGGAGAACGTTGTTTTTATTTAAGCAAATGCTAACATTGTTTTACAAGCAGTCCACATCATTGATCTGGGTTTATTTTTTAAATAAACTGTGTCAAGTAAATAATGTTTCCCTTCATCAACATATTGTTTAAATAAATTTCAGTTCGTACTGTGGTCCGCCTTTTTATTCTGCAGCTGAGCAAAGCAATTTCTCTGCAAATGCTTCAAAAATTAGTATTGCCATTTTTTTTGAACTCGTTCAATCAAACAGGCGAGGTGGGTTGCAGAAAGTACGTAGCAGGTTAAATTCCCATTTGTGATCCACTTGGTTTGTTTTTATCTCTCTCTCTCTAATAATAATAATAATAAGAGAACTACAGTCTGATTTTGTACTTATGTGTTATGTTAAAAGGGTGTATTGTTAGAAGATGAAACTGAAGTTCTGTATGAAAAAAATGCTGAGATACCAAATTGTTAGGAAAGAATGATTTGGGAATCTGATCGTTAATTTGAAAGATGTTATTCAGGTTACTTTGTCATGACACACTTAATAGCTCATCCAATTTTTCGTTTCAATTCCTCCTCTATAGACCATGTCGCCTTTGTCGTTTTCGTAAGCCTGGGCAGAAAGTTAATAAAATAAATTGGACTGGCAGCGTAGGAAAGACATTTCCTTCTTTAGTAGTACAGATATTAGATTTACTATTATTGGTGTTATAAGTTCTTATAAGTTCTTGATCATTTGAGCTCGGCGTTGGGGTGATTCCTTGTTGAAGCAATTTCATGTTCATGCAAGCGTCCTTTGGATAGCTTAAATAGGCGAGCTTTTGTTTATCTAATACTTACCGGGGGTTCTTCCTGATAGGGCCACAATCAAAACTCAACCGTCGGTTGAGTTCATGGTGGTTGATCCGTATCTCGTTGTTTAGAACCAGAGTGTGTATTGAGTTAATCCCACAATGCACCACTTTTTGGAAATTTCACCTCAATAGGGTCATGTGATCCCACAAATATCATATTCTTAACACATAAAACAACCTGAATTTTAGCCAACAAAGCGTTAGTAGGGAATATTTAGCATGATCATGAAATGTCCCGTGTTTCTTAAACTTTTGGAATATATACTTTTTATCATCAAGTGCTGACGTGTGTTTAGTACAGTACAGTATAGGCATATTGCAATGCATCATGGGATTGGTTCAAAACTCCCTCTGGTTTAGAACAATAGAAAACTGTTCCAACTAATAAGAACCCGGCACAACCAGCGAGCAACCTTTGGTTAAGTTTTGAAGCCGCCTCTTGTCTGTCAGGTGTTTTCTTGTCTAATTTTGTGATGGTCTTGTTGTTCCAGCATATCGGTACGTTCTTGATGGTTTCGGCGTAAGACCTTTTGTCCATTGATTGTTCTTTCTGTTCTTGGGTCTTGTGAGCTGTGTCCATCACGAGCTAAAGATTTAACTGTAGTCCTAGTGAAAGTATTCTTTGTATTAAATATGTTTCCTTCGTGATTGTTGATGCTCATAGTGTTTTGAGGAACCGATTCTTGTTCCCGTTTTCCAGTGCTTTTAAGCTTCCTTGATGCAAAAAGACTTTCCCCAATCATGGTTCTTTGCTAATATTTATGTCTGTAATGTTGTTCAGTCATTTGTCAAATGTCATATCCTTATCAATTTCCAGAAATTGACATTTATTTGTCTCATTTCATTCGATCATTTCTCGGTTTCGGTTTTCATCCGCTGTACGGCCCAGTATTAGCGTAGTTGTGTTTCCTATTCTAGACAGTTATAGAGAGCGGCATAATAAAGCAAATGCTTGAAGGCTAACACTTTCACATCAAGTCGGTGGACTTTAGTATCTCAGCTTAGTGTCCTGCACCTATCGTCGTCATCGTCATGCCGAGCAAGCTCGTGCGCGGAGTGCCCATCTCTATTTCCTTACCCAGATAACATGGGGATATTGGGCCAATATAGGCTCAATATATACTCAATATACGAACCAGTATTGCCTACAGTTATCGGT
>JAMKCH010007345.1:0-64929 GCA_023653785.1 Ophioderma brevispina | reverse complement strand
TTTCTAGTTATCCTCATGATTTGCCTTTTGGTGATAATATTGAAGATAATTCACTCTATGCAAAGAAAATGACGTTTAACAGGATTCTTTTGTTCAACATCACTACTGAACCATCTCTTACTATCATATCCAACAATTTGCGTTACATGTTACAAGCTTCCTTCGTGGCCGAGCGGTCTAATCGTTGGACGTTATTCATTTCACTTTTGGATAGTCTCTTGTGGTTGGTTCGAGTCCGGCGCTAGCCCACGACTTTCAGCACATAAAAAATTACACGAGAGTATATATGTATTTCGCAGTATTTAGTTGTTGTCAAGATCAGGCAACATCAAGAGTTTTTGGGCAGTTTGATTTTACATTAAATGCATCTTCATAAAAATAACAAATGGGATTTCTTAAAAATATATATCAAAAACTGTCACTTAGGACGGAAATGAGACCACAATTTGTAAAATAATCAAGTTGATTTTAAAATATTTAGAATCGAAAATCATAGTAAGACAAACCAGTGAAACTTTATCAAGAAAACGAGCATTACAAAAAAAAGTATGCGAGTAGTCGTTCAAGCAAACAAATCGAGGGTTGAAAATCAGAAGGACGTAACTCAGCACTGAAAGAATTATTAAAGATTTTCTTTAATTCTGCTGAAATACTGCTTTTGAGAAATGTGATGTTTAATATTTTCTACTAAGCAAATCTATTCATTATACTCAAAATGTAAACATCTCAAAAAGTTCATATATGGTACTGTAAGCAAACATTATATAAACTTTAGTAATGAGCTATTATGAACAGCAGAATTAATATTTTCAGTGCTGAGTTACGTCCTTCTGATTGTCAACTCTCGAAATATACATGTGATTGGTGTTGTCGGAACTCCCACACGACTGTGATCGATTCATCAAAAAACAGGGAAAACTGCCCATGTTATAATCTGTCGATGTTATAATCCGATAAGCCTAATTAGCCGTCATATATAACGGACTCATTGCGACTGCCGACTTATTTCATTGAAAATTCTAGAGGGGATCTCAAGGGAATACAACACATTAAGACACAAGGTAGTGTGTCACCAAGTTTTACAAATAACAACCCAAAAAAACAAAAAACAGCAAAAAAGTATCAGAACGCCCATGATACAAGCGGCACACACCGTGAGTATATTAACAGAAACAAACTTCCCTTTGTTTGACGCATGTTTGACGAGCAAAATCACTAGGTGGGAGTATTGTTAAAAATCGCTTAACTACTCGTAATACAAAAGTACAACATGTATTTCAACCGTCAAAATTATTATGTGACACATTTCATGAGAAGATATGAATTAAGAAAATGGAAACGATGAGTTAGAAATGTTTTCAAACGGTTATTTGTAACGATAATTAGTGGCAAGGAAACGGTCTCACAGACCTACAGCCTTTATTACGAAATGGATATTGGTTAAATTTAGTGCATTATTTATATTTATCATCATGATGTGCCTTATTCTGCTAACATTGAAAATAATTGACTTCATGCAAAGAAAATTATGTTTAACAGGATTCTTTTGTTCAACATCATTACTGATCCATCACGTACTAGCATATACAACAAATCGCGTCTTATGCTGTAAGCTTCCTCCGTGGCACAGCGATGTAAGCGATATGCATTATTGATTTTACTTTTGGATAGTCTGTTGTTGTCAGTTCGAGTCCGGTGGTGGCCCACTATTTTCGGCATATTAAAATTATGCTAGTATTCAATTCTGGTGGTCATTCTCTTTAATTTTGGTTATGTAGGCTGTACAAGGAGGCTTCTCTGGGTTCTTTTATGCGGTTTTCCAGGAGTTTTTACCAGTTTAAAGGTTTCTGAGTAATGCTGAATGGCTTCTTTATAAAATTATAAGCTTAGAAATTAACAGGTGGTTTCCTTAATTGTAATGGCAATAGAATTGATACGTGATCTCTTGGTAAAATGCGTCTTACTGAATGCAAAGCAGTAACCCATTTTTTCTTTTAAAACGTAAATTAACATTGTGTATTATCAACAAAAGGAACTAAAATACCTTTCCACAATTTTATGCCCTTTTTAATTCTATTCTTTGTGAAAAAGGCCTAAATTGCAGAACCTTACAATCTGAATATCTCACTAACTGAAGGAGATAAAAATGTCAAAAAAGCACTACACGTAAAAAAAAAAAAAAAAAAAAGTATTCAATTCTGGTGGTCATTCTCTTTAATTTTGGTTATGGAGACTGGACAAGGAGGCTTCTCTGGGTTCTTTTATGCGGTTTTCCAGGAGTTTTTACCAGTTTTAAAGGGTTTCTGAGGTGTAATGCTGAATGGCTTCTTTATAAAATTAAGCTTAGAAAATTAACAGGTGGTTCCTTAATTGTAATGGCAATAGAATCGCTACGTTGATTCTATTGGTAAAATAGTCGTACTGAATGCAAGAAGCAGTAACCCATTGTTGCGTTTAAAACGTAAATTAACCATGTATATTATCAACAAAAGGAAGCTAAAAGACCTTTCACAATTTTCTGCCCTTTTAATTCTATTCTTTGTGAAAAAGGCCTCTAAATTTGCAGAACCTTACAATGAAATAGTCTCACTCTAAATGAAGGAGAAAAAAATGTCAAAAAAGCCACTACACGTTTTAAGGAAATAAGATGTATGTATTTATAGTATATATTATGATATATAATATATATATATATATATTATATAATTATATGCGTAAGAAACAGGTGTGAGTTGACACGAATCTTGATGTGATTTTTGTTATGGCAAATAATGTATAGGCGGAAAGAAATTGAAAAATCAAAGACGGGCGTTGCATATATAGTTAAAGGAACTGACTGGTGAAGGGACTCGACCCCCACAACCTCTGTCCCAGTGACTAGCGCCTTGCGCTAAACCAATTGCGCCATCACAACTTGAAGGGTTTTTGTTCGAGTTTCTACATCACTAGCGTTCCACCGCATTTCGACGTCAGTACTGTTCCGCCTCCTCGAGCGAATCATCATTCGTTTTTGTTTCGAAATGTAGATACGGGACAACTCAAATTAATTATATATGCGTAAGAAATAATGGTGAGGTGACACGAATCTGATGTGATTTTTGTTATGAAATATATTTTATACGCGAAAGAAATTGATAACAAAGCGGGGCGTGCCATACGACTCGTTAAAAGGAACTTGCTGTTTGAATGGACTCGAAACCCACAACCTCTCTGTCAATATAGAGCGCGGCTACAAATGCTGCATCACAACTTGATGGGTTTTTGTTCGAGGTTCTACATCATAGCCTTCCACCGCCTTTCGACGTCACTAGTTGCCGCCCTCACTCAGCCGATCATCATTCGTTTTTCCGAAAGTGATACGGGACAACTTCAAATTAATTATATATGCGTAAGAAATGGTGAGTTGACATGAATGCGTAAAGAAATGGGAGTTGACCATCATATGATGTGATTGTTGTTATGGAAATAATGTATAGGCGAAAGAAAGTGATAACAAAAGCGGGCGGTGATAATCGTATATTGATATATATATATATATATATATATATATAGGGGGGTCGAGGGGTACTGCGTTCTAGCACTGGTTTCAATAGAGGTCTCAAATTGGTAAATGGTTATTGATTGTTTTTTTTGTTTGGTAGCAGTGCACAAATATAGTATAAAATTAATAAAACACAACGCAACAGTGTTTTCACGGATTAGTGAGTTTTTTAAGATCCAGGAAGATAGGAGGACTGTGAAAACACTGTGCTTCCAATATCATTTCAAGCCCAGCCGATTTCACAATTATTTATTTTACACCTCAAGCCATCATCATGCTTGCAAAGACTCCATCCGTAATCCAAACTTCTTCGCCGCCAAGCGTATTGCTCTGAAGAACGACCCTTGAATTGTCAAGGCTTCTGAAGACACCCCCATCAACTCAGTTCTTTGATGCTCGGTGGCGATCCCTCAACATGAATAACGCTGCAAAGCAAGGCATATCTAGGATTGACAGGAACGGGTTCTTAAAAAAACGGATCGCGGCAAGTCGGACCGGGGTGTCCCCGGGGTCTTCCATACCACCGGCAGAAACCCAGGACGGACGATGACATTTATACGGTCGTACCAATAGTCAAGAACTTCAAAATTCTCTAGTCAGATATTCTACCAAGGAGGTCTTTCCGCCTTCCTCTGACACGTTCATGTCACCAGCATATAAACGAGACCGTAATTACATTTAATCATTTAGTTCGTGCTTCCCATCCCGATCGTCTTTGTTTGAAGCTACCGGTACATTCCAATGTAAACGCCAAGATGTGTTATTGTAAACGCTGCCAAGTGGTTACCAAGATAACAGGACTCTTATCAAAGGGTCCACACAACTCTTTTCAGGTTACCGGTCATTCAGGGTACCACCCGCAACTTGGTTATATTATTCATATGCAAAAATGTCACATCCTTTATATGGTGAAAACTATTACGTAGCGTGCTGATCGCATGACCGAATCTTCCGGTCCATCGAAAAATTTGAAGGGTTTTCCCGTTGATAAACATTTATCCACCGTCAACTTGTAGCATAATGTTTGGTGTCACCGGGGCCTTGCTTGTAGGGTAACCAAAAAGACGTAAGTAGTGACACTGAACACAGACTCATTTTCAAATTGGGCACTTGTCACCAAATGGATCTTATCCGATAAATTTGATTCGTTTTAATATTTCTCATGCTTGCTTAAAATAACATCGCATTTGGTGCATTTAAAGTTGTGGGTATTCTAGCGCTTACCAAGTAGGTTCGCACACTTAAGTATTATACCGTATTATAGTTTTTCACACTATTCGTTGTTGACATTGTTTTGATTTTAATTCTTACAAGGTTTTTATTGCCAGAGTTCTCTGTAGTCTCAGTTGATATTTCCACGTTGAAGGGTTTAGAACCGAAGCGTTGTGTTTATTTATTTTATACTATATTTGTGCCACTGCTAACCTTAAACAAGACAAGGTGCAAGTGGAATTATTTAACTCATCAATTGCATCTAATGGATGATGGTTCCTGTACATGCACATTGACGTTTCAACAAAAGGAATTGGAAAAGAAGAAATTTGACCAAGGTTTGCCACTGGGGCAGACGCACTGGAGTATACTTGGTGCTATATCTTTGATTATTATCTTTATATGGCTCGTACTCTTTTCAAACTTGGTGTGTTTTTACGTTGCCAACGTTTGTTGGTAGCTGTAATATCCCATACCAAGGAAAATATAATGAAGAGGAGCAGTATAGATAGCTCAATTCAAAGTTTGCGCGAAGTATTCCTGCTCTCTCTGTGAAAGGATCCTAAATGAGGGCAGCATGGGGCGAGACAAGCTGCCATCTAGCTCTATGCAGAAGTAGTGAAATCCCCATACTGTTGCACAGTTTTTGTTATTTTTTCAATAATTTCCATATTATTAGAGTGATATTTACAACATTTTGTTAGATAACACTCTAAAGATACTTCCAGAGAAATCAGGTTAGTAGTAGAACTTACATGCAGTTTATTCCGTTGAACTTGAGGCCGTAGTTGAGGCTGCCAAATTTCATAGGGTGGGGTGGCAGAATACTAAATTCTTCTGCCAATTTTTATTGAAATCTATGGGAAAAAATGCAGGCCACAAGCCTAAATTGCCTCAAACTTTTCTCCCCATATCATAGATCGACATATAAAAGAGGGTGATTTTTGATGGGGGGTGGTTAGAGTTAAATAAGGTTTTTAGAGTTAGAGGGGTAGAGTAAAAAATGGGCATGGTACTGGTATTTTTGTGGGGGTTATACTAAAAGAAAATGAAAAAAAAAAAAAAAAAACACGAAAAAAAAAATGATCGAAATATTTTGGTGTCTTTTTCCACCTACGCGTTCTCCTCATTCATCCTACGGCTACGCTCCCCGTCCACGCTCTGACTTACATATCCGTTACAGTATATCTTAGTATTACATTATTAGACATCTACTAACATTATTCCTATTGATGGTTCCGCCGGACTCGACCTGGGGACCGTAATCTCTAGACTAAGTCTTCCGTCTATCCATGTGTAATTGCGTTGGGGTAAGAAGGGTTTGTGGTTGGAAAATATAAATGTCTATCTAATATGTATATAATATTATATTTTTAATTTTTTAGGTTTTTTCTTTTTTTAAAATTCTCTATTTATATAATAAAAATATTGTGCCTTTTTTCATTCAAGAGTATTAAACGTATACATTTTTGGAAAGCTTATATACAAGTTGCCAAAACAGATAACCCACATACTTGGTACCTTTGATTATACAGGGTGATCATAAATAAAAGGAACCTGTAAGAGCAAAACTTCTGGTGCGCAAGTGTCTTAATGCTATCCGGGAAGTTGAACCAATAAAATATTAGTAAAAACAGTGTAGCCAGAAAGTATCATAGTGTAAGCCTTTCTAAAACCAGCATTCTGATAAAATCATATAGGGCGATAAAGGGAAGGCAATCCGTCTGTATTTCTACATTGAAAATAGGGTCCTGCACATACACAGAAAAAATTCTGAATAACACTGATGTATAAAGCATAAATTGAATAATAAACGAGACTTACATGGAATTTGAAGTTTGATTGAAGTTCTATATTGCTCTCTGGGGAACTTGATATTAGGATTACATGGGATACAACCGCCGCATGCGTGTAGAGCAGACTTTAAAGAACATGGGACAGGTCCAGACATATCTAGTACTAGACCCCCAGTTAATTCAACTTGTATTGGTTTGGTTTTTGTAACTCACCTGTCAATCGTTAAAACCAATTTTTTACTGGTAAATGCTCATGGTTATGTAAATTGTGTACGATACCTGTGTATTATAATTTGTATATTATAGATTTGGGGAGGGGGGGTGGAGGTGGGTGTGGAGGTAATTCCTGATCAAGTTCCAGAGAGCAGTACAGGGTATCTCAACAGAAAGCATACACCCGAGCTTATTAGTGACCATAACTTCCAAGGGAGTATCACATTTGAGAAATTTAAAAAGAATCTAAACCACCAATTGTTTTTCAATATTTTAATGTAAACAGCACTCGATTCGGTTCAGTAGTTTTGAAGAAAATAAGCGATATGTCACACATGTCAGGCGACCACTTCATTCCAAGTTTGTAATAAAGTGATTCAGACAGAACAGGCAGAGAAATTATCAATACTTCTTCATTTCTTTTTCATTTTCTTTAAAACAAATTAAGATAATGATATTTTGCACCAGTTCACATATACTGCACATTACAAAAGTTTGATATTCAACTAGGTGGTGCATTATATAAAAATTAAAAGAACGGTTTCAAACACTAAATTTTCACTTTTTTTGTTGCATCGGATTGATTCAGATGTGTTTATTTTTTAAAAAAAGTGTGATTTTTAAAATGCATGCAAGAGTTGTATCCCAGCCTGCCAAACAAAATGCAAAGTATTTGTGGCAGATTGTCATGTCCGCAAACTTTGGTCTTGGGTTTAGAAGTCTGATGCTGCAATGTTCGGGAAAGTTCGGGCGGTTTCTCCGCCTTCCGGAATGTTCAAATTTTGGACCTTGTACCCGTTTTCACGTACTTCTTAACATTGTTCAAGATTTGTCTTCTGCAAGGAGGATTTCTGGAATCTTAATATAAATTCCTGCCTGACCAACGTAATGTTATGAACAGTTTCGGCATATCTGAAAACCAAAACCGCCCTTTGCTCGTGCAGTAGACTCATATAACACGAGTTAGATTAAACGTTGGAATTTTGAATTTGCACTCAAATCAATGCCTTTATTTATTTATGTAGAATCAACCCATTCCACCCCTATTGGAATAAGATTGGAATGTGATTAAAAACTAGTGTGAAAAATCTGTAGTTCAGTTTATCAACCTGTTAAAGTATTGATTAAACTTATCAATTCATTCTATGCAGTTCCACCCCTAATCAACTACATATTTCACATTTCTACAGATTTCTTGGTGTTGTTTCTAATAAAGTGAGCATCTTGTTATTTTACATGTTGGTTTTCTTGTTGGATTTTTGTTTTATTTTCAATTTGGTTCCCCCCCCCCCCACCCCCCAAACGGTAAGTGTTTATTATTATAATAAAACGAACAAATGGCCAGAAAAACGCACAAATATTAAAACAAGCCGGCCTTTGGGGAATGAAAAGAAGCAGTTGAACAGATAACACAAGTAATCAGTGGTTAGTTAACATCAAAATCTGAATTATTGTGATGCAAAACTTGGAAGGAAGTGCCATTGACATGTGTTACATAATCGTGGTTCTTCAAAACTACTGAAACGAATCGAGTGTGTGACATCCAATGTTAAAAAGTAATTGTGGTTTAAGATCATTTTTAATTTCTCAAATGCGATACTTACGTTGAAGGTATGGTCGCCTATAGTTTAGGGTGTAAGTCGTTCGGAGCACCCTGTAGAACTTCTCAACTTCAACTTAGGTAAGTCGTTTAATATTCAATTCTATACTGCCCTCTGGATTGAATTACGAAATTACAATGCGGACTTCAAAATCAAGGGAAACTGGCCCATGCAAACAATGTCACACTTGAATCCAATTAAATACAAAGGTAAAGAGTGACTGAACCACACCCACATTTGCTAGCTTCTCTTCGATTAGCTGCTTGGTAGTTCACCTTTCATTTGCTATCTGAAATCACATTCTAGGTTTAACTTTCTGTTACAGAGCTAGTACTAAATTGCATGGACAGGTGGCTTGCACAAATGAAAATAAGGTAACCGTAGTGAACACACGTACACACACACATTGTGAGCTTGTTCAAATTGTATTTTCTTCTCGCCAAAATTTTCGGGTAGTTTTCCAGATTATTCTAAAATTCGTAAAAACTGTCTGAAAAAAAAGCAAAATACTTGCACTTAACTGCCCACATGGTGGAAGATTGCCTAACAAGTATGTTCTTCAACTATCCTGGTTCTGACATCTGTGGGTCATCCTCTTGCATCGGGTTTATTGGCCTCAAAGGTATTATTATCAATAAGACCACGGTTCATTTTTTGTTCTGACCAAAACTACAAAAAAAAAACAACTCTGTAAACCGCCAATGGCGGTATGGACGATTGCTTTTCTCCCTAAGGTATGTGCAGCTCGGGGGCGTTGAATAATATGGGGAACCATGTGTATGTATCGTCTAACTGACGCAAGAAGGTGGAGGACCAAAAAAAGGTCCATATGCCAGTCTGCCTGCATGGAAGGCACTTGAAGCTAAGTGGACTGTGGACCCAAACCTCAACAAAACTCCATATCAGGCAGTTACACGGTCGCCTAGGAGCTTATCAAAGGCTAGGTCTAAACACTTTCAGTTATAGCTAAAAAAGTATATTGAGGTTGGCTACTCTTAACTCATCTAGAAAAAAATTGAACTTTGGGGAAATGTGACCTTTTTGACTTTCCCCCCAACCCCTGTCCGACCCAGGGGAGGACCCGGGAGAAGGAATTCCATGGTTAGTAGGCTGTCCCCTTCTCACAATATACTTAAGTTTGCCTACTCTAGCTCATCTGGAAACAAAGTTACATGTAAAATAATAAAAAAAATAAAAAAAATTCCTCTTTTTTAAATGTTCCCACCCTGTCAGACCTAGGCGAGGTCCCTGGGGGAATGGATTACATGGTTAGTCGGGGCTTGTGCCTTCTACAATATATCTTAAGTTTAGGTACTCTAGTGATCGGAAAGTTATGCGCAAAATGGTTACCTTTTTGGTGAATGTTGACCTTTCCCACCCCCTGTCAAACCCATGGGAGGACCCTGGGGGAATAGATTGCATGTTAGTTAGGGGATTGGTGCCATCCTAAATATATCTAAGTTTGGGTTACTCTAGTATCTTGAAAAAAAAGTTATGGCAAAATGTTTAACCTTTTTGGTGAAATGTTGACCTTTCTGGACATGTCCCCACCCCCTGTCAGACACAGGGGAGGACCATGGGGGAATGGATTACATGGTTAGTAGGGGCTTGTGCCCCCTCAATATATCTAAGTGTGGATACTCTGGTCATCTGGAAAAAAAGGTATGGCAAAATGTTACCTTTGTGGTGAAATGTTGACCTTTTTTGACATTTCCCCACCCCCCCTGTCAGACCCCGGGGAGGACGCTGGGGGAATGGAATACATGGTAGTAGGGGCTCTGTGCAATCCTACAATATATCTAGTTTGGGTACTCTAGCTCATCTTGACAAAAAGTATGGCAAAATGTTTACCTTTTTGGTGAAATGTTGACCTTTTTTGACATTTTCCCAACCCCCCTGTAAGACCCAGGGGAGGACATGGGGGAGGGATTAATGGTTAGTCGGGGCTTGTGCCCCCTACAATATATCTAAGTTTGGGTACTCTAGCTCATCTGGAAAAAAGTTATGGCAAATGTTTCCCTTTTTGGTCCAGACACAAATAACATAACCTTAAACACATACGTACATCCAGACAATTGGTGGCCATTCATAAGCCGGATTTTGCTACGCAATCCGCAAAAATTTTGACTGCAAGCACTATACTACCAAAAGTAAGCCTACTGCTTCCAAGTTCATTCCATATCTCTACCTTGTTACTGTGTGCCCCATTCCTTAGTATCGCCTGGTAATCATGATATTGTAAGTTAAAAAGGGTTTATATAATTATCTTACTTCTCAAGTGTAAGATTTGTTAGTGTAACAGTAAGTACTACTCAACCATGAGGAACTGTACTTAATCTCTTTACAACAGCAAGGATCTAATAATATTGTGCAAATGGTCAAAGCAACATGAAAATGACAAACTGTGGTTTATTCAGCAAAAACTGACAATTTCTGCAGTGCATTCAAAATCCTAACCCCGTCTATTCACACACTTTACATTACACTATCAGGTAGAAAAGAGGTGGATTATAAGCTATAGATGGACTAGAATTCAGAAACCAACCATTTTATCCGGTGCATTTTGCACTAAGTTGTAACTTAGAATGCAGCAAATTGGTGCCTGTTCGATGAGACTGGCACATGCTAATTTGTTAATTCCTGATGGAATGATGGTTTGAGCTGCTTGCGCCATGATATATAAAAATGGTTGCCATGAGGACCTTTCTTGCTTTAATTAATAGACTGTCTAATTTTTTGTGCACACAATAAACTGCTAATATAAAGATCAAACGGTTTCACTAGGCAAAACCACAATGCTTTAATCATCACTATATGGTCAACCATTAAATCTTGGTAAGTGCTTAACAGTTAAATAAATTCAATGTGCATTTAAATTTAGTAAAAATCATTTTAATGTTAGTATATGATCATCATTTAAAAGAACTAATCCCTGCCTCTTTCACAAACATCCTTTCCAATTTGACAACAGAATACATTTTTCAGTTTGAATCGCACCTTGACACAATAAGTGTACCAGTCTTCTCATCTGTCTATATGTTATCCAAATCCGTGACAAACTTGTCTTGCTTAGTGTTTGTGGGTTATAATATTCCCCCCTCAATCGTTCAGGCCAAAATCCAAACTCTTGGGGTGTTCTGCCATACTGCTCAACTAATATCTTGTTGACCATCATAACTGAACAACTAAACAAGTATTTTATATTCTTCATCTTCTGCAGAGTAGAGCACAATGCACTGCTTCTGGCACCTTCACTCACCTTTAAATTTTATATAATAGCGCCACTGCCCAAATAGCATAGGTAAAAGTAAGTAGTAACTATTTACAAGTTAAAACACAACATGCAAACCACTTATTGGGTGCTTCCTCATACGGCAACCCTTTTCATGTTATATTAAATGTTTCCTCCAACTACACATCACCTGTGTATCGAGTATTTAAATATTAAATATTTGTTTTCACATTTCTTTCTTCTTTGGATTTTAGACATGCTCAGCTAGTCATAACTCTTATTATGTTGTTCTTTATTCTATACTGGATGATATCAAATGCATATGACGATGATGAATCCACCATGTAGTGGGTTTTGCACATTGTTAGCCCTCATTTGACATTTTTACAAACCGCTTCTAAATTTTTTGATTCATCCAAGAATCACAAGGTACCAGAAGGGGGGGTGAATGTTGAAATAAATAAACTCTCATTCGCACATTTAACCCCAAAACTGTATACTTTAGCACTGCAACAAACGTGAATCTCCTCTCTCTTCTTATAAGTAGTCTCATGGCCATACTGCCTTTAAAAATTCAGATAAGGGGGTTTACCATCCGACACTGAAGCATCCCTCCATATACATAGTCTTTATTCCTAGGTTTCAGGGCTACTTCTCTATCTCAATCAGAATTTTTCATCATTTCTAAATCAATTTAATTTCCCGCGCTATGTTCAATTTCTGGTTCTACTTTTCCCATCTCAATTGGTATTCTTATTCATTAAACAAAAACCATTCACAATTCACACACATATTGGTGCATAGGTATTGTTACTTCTTTGCGTATGTATAGTCATTTATCATACTAGGCCCGCAGGCACAATCTTGCCGAATCTCATGCCTCTAATGACATGGCATAGATAATAAATGCTTTACAACTATCCCATTTCCTGCATTTTATATTTACGTTATTAACGTCCATGTTTGAATCAAGGCGTAATAATTCTCCAAGTCATCTTGAGCGAGTTTTAGGCCGTTTTTATCATCGCCTCAGTCTGCATCTAGGCATATATATGTATTCTCATAAGATATGCGGTGATTAACTCATCTTGGCCTAGATCTCTTGGCAGAAAACTGTGTCTTACTCTTATTACTAGAATATCATCACATCAGATTACACCCTTAGTTTTGCTTTTACTTTGAGTATTTACTCTTATTATTCCTGCCTATTCCTGCATCAATATAGAGGCACAGTTGTATGTTCACTCGTATACTTTTAATTTATCCTCTCGCTGCTGCCATTGTAATCATCATGCAATGAATATGCATTGGTAATTGCATGCCAGCATGGTAATTGGTATGCAAGAATTACAAATTTATGACAACTGCAGCTTGTCAAAGATAATTTGATGAGTAAGACTATTATTTATTATATTGTTATTATTTATGAATGGTTATACTCATGTCTGTGACTCAATAATATGGAGTGAACTATGAACTATGAATGTCTTTAACTATCATTAATTATATTATCATCAGACCTGCGACCAATAAAATCAAAATCTTTGTATTTTACTTTCATGATTTACCACTGGCCGAAAAAGTATCATGTGGGCCATTTGTATCATTCGTACTTTAAACCCTTCAGGACCTTCAGCCCATGGCAACGCTGCAACGGTAAAACATTCTCAGACTCATCATGCAAAGTGTATATGGCATGCAATACTATAAAATTGTTGGCCATTGCATTGATTGGTCGCTTGCTCACGAAGGTCCGATCCCGCGGGGACCGATTAAAAAATTAGAGTCATATCCAAGCATTTGGATACCATCTACTGCAGTACTTTTAATATTTTATTATTTACGTACGTTTTATCAAGCTTTCTGCTTTTCATTATATAATTGTTTTGCGACACGTATAACAATTTCATCACCAGTGCGTACCTGGCATGGATGATGGTACAACGTACGATTCCCTCGACAATGGCGGTCGCAGTCTAATGCTAACCTAATTGAGTCTAGCCTCTAACGTTTCCCACATAGACCGGTAGTCTACGGCATGCCGGGACTTGTCACTTCGCCGTTTTCCTTCCCTCAACCGATTCATTGAGAAAAATATCGTTTCTCTCTGTTATAAAAATTCATAGCGAAATTACCCTGCAGCACATTGCTCATTCGATCCGGGATTTGGTTATGTTTTATCATCTGTCAACTTGTTGACAATTGTTTTGACCTTTGTTTAATTTATGGTCACATGTCGTGCATGTACCATCATTGCGCTTCATCACTGATCTATGCTTCGCACGTGGGCCAAAGGTCAGTGGGCCAACCGGATCACTATTTACATCTTACATCTATATTCATCCGCGCCGCATCATTCACCAACCTTGGTGGTAATAATGCGCGGAATAAAATTTGTCCCTTAAAAGGTTGGTACTCTAAAGTCAAACCTTAATGTTTCATTTATAATTTAAAGCTTTTCAACTTGAAAGCCAAATTTTATAGATATTTGCTTCAAAAAAATTTGAGAGTTTAGCTCGAGCGATCGTCATTCGTATCTCGGCAATAGACTGCTGTGCATTCAGACTGCAACATCGAGACATTGTCATTCAAGCCACATTTTCATGCCATGGTTTATATCCCCTTGGCTCTAGCTGGATTGCCATGCTTTCCCTTGAAATTTTTTATTTCTGTGATGGGGCCATCGGCACCATTTTCGTCAGAAAAGAAAAAAAAAAAAAAAAGAAAAAAATATATAACCCTTTTTCCATACTGGAACTAGGAGTGTGCTTGTCTTGTTCGATCATTATCAGCGTATTCTTCTGTAAAACCGCCAATTTCTCTATATGAAGTTCGTGCTTTCGACCCCTCAGTTCTTGGGATTGCCAGCGGCTTTCCCTTGTCCAATCGCTCTTCTGATGGGGCCATTGGCCACCATCGATCTCTATACCCCTTTTTGCCATCCTGGAAACTAGGAGTATATCAGTTTATTCATTAATAACCGCAAAATTTAGCCCTTTCCAAATTTCATTCACGGGCTGTTTCGAATAGTCCTGCACTCAACAAAAGACGATCGTGTTCTGGCTCTAAAATCTCGCCATTCGCGGGGTTGTATCCCTCCCTGTAATTTCGTATCAATTCCATAGGGCAGTATAGAATTTGTCCTACATGCATGTAAAACCATATTCAAACTTGCTAAAATATTGGTCTACAGGTACAAATAAAGCATTTATTGTGACTGAATACGCATGTAATGAAAATGAATTAAATACACAAAAAATTGTCATGAAATACATCCACCCTCTACAATTTGAACCCACCGCTGTATATATTTTTTTTTTTTTTTTCTATCATATCAAATATTCTTGGTTTTAAAACATGACCAGTCCAAAAATAACCAGTCTGAGTATTGTATAGGACACAAGATTTAAGACATGTTTTAAACAATTTGTACACAACTATATTTAGAAATTGTCAAAAAAACAAAAAGGGATTTTTTTCACGCCTGTACATTTTCTTCATCCTTATAAAGCATGGTGGTTCTTGTTTTTTGGCAGAATTGCAATCTTTAGGCCTATTGGGCCCACACCAAAAAATGCTTATGAAAACGAATTTTTTTTTTCCGTACTGTAAATCCTTTTCAAGTACAAAGGTCATAAAATTTTTTGTGTATTGTTCAGTTTTTTTATTGTAAGTCTATGGGCTGCTCCTCCACCGACTGCTCCTCCACCGACTCCACCCTGACATACTTGGACAATTTTAAACGTAACTTAGCTATTATCCATTCAAATGAAATGGGACTTGTTGCATTAAAGAAAGAACAAAATTAGCTACAAATGACACCAATTTTGTTGTCATACATTCAGTACTTCCTGAAATATTTTACTTTGAACATAAAATTTGTGGGACAAATGTAATATCTCCACCATATTTGACAGACCAACTTATGCGACCATATAAGAAACGTAAAATATGTATATTCTGAAAATATTGTCCATATTGTGACAGGAAATGGCCATAAGGGAAGTGGAATGGCTGTTAAAGATGAAAATATTGACTTAAATTCAACCTAAATTTGAATTTGTTTGTGGAGTTCAAATACTAGAAAAGAGAAACACTGTTTGCGACGGCTCCTTTGAAGACAAAGGATAGAGGTTGGCCAGTACCAAAATAGCGTTTAGGCGTGTTTTTCACAAATATATAGAAATGTTACGTTTAACTGGGAGAAAATGTTAGTTAGGCGACGAAAATAAAAAAACCTGTTTTACGGGCCCGACCGACCCTGATTTTTCAAGTTTTGCAGATTTTTCTTTTTTTTTGTTTTTCCAAAAATCATGTAAAATCAGCTGTTTGAGACCAAATTTATAAATTTTGAAATATTTAGAAAATTTGTTTGTACAAATTGTTCATTTTTGCTCTTGATTTTCAGATTTTGGGCTATTTTAGGCCAATTTTGAACGCCAGAAAAGAAAAAAATAAGAAAAAATTTGCCCGGCCGACCGACCCTACTTCGAAAGGTCCGTCGCCCGTAAAACAGGGTTTTATTTTTTCGTCGCCTTATATTGCGACATTATAAGCAAAAAAAAATCTAGTAATTAGTATGCAACTTTATTCCATGAAGCAGTCAAAAGGCAGTTTAAAAAGTTGTCTAAGAAACTGGTTCATTGTGACACTAATCAGCCAATCGTTTGTTATGATTGCAATTTTATTGTAAATGGAAAATGGTATTGGTCGTGTTCGAACACGACCAAAATCTTAATTTTATATTTTGTATTTTCAAAAGGTTAGACATTTTCAAGAAAAAGAGTCAAGAAAGTGGTTCATTTCAAACCACTAATAAGCAAAAAAAAAAAATTCCGGTTTAGGCAGTGAATAGTGGTATAGCATGGATTGACTAGTGGTTGGATGTGGTATCGGATTGGCAAGTGGGTAGAATTGACTAGTGGAGTAGGATTGACTAGTGGTATAACCCTAATCCCTAGCATAAACCCAACCCTAGCCCTAACTCTAACTCTAACCCTAAACATGCTAAACCTAAATATAACACCTAACCCTAACATTAACTCTAACCCTAACTCTAATCCTAACTCTACCAATTTAACCGAACTCTAACCCTAACTCCAAACCTAACCCTAACTCTAACCCTAACTCTAACCCTAATTCTAACCCTAACTCCAAACTCTAACCCTAACTCTAACCCTAACCCTAACCCTATCATTCCCCTACTCCCCAAACCCTCATAAAATCATGGTCCAATGTGAATAGTTAAATATGCAGGGCAACGTGACAGACTCTCCCCATAGCGAAATGGAATGCATCCAAATTAGATGGACACAAATGACCTTTATAGCGACAAAATGGCGACCTACACAGTTAACTAAGCGGACGAAATGACGGAAGAAAAATCAATAAAAATATCAGATTTGGAGAATATTGTAAACTTTCTTCCACAACCTAAAATGATTAAAAAATCTTCTTAGGAAGTAATTAAGGTAAGTTATTTGATCAATATACAATTGTAAACTGTGGCTGAATTACTAAATTCATACTTAGTTAATAACGGCAAACTTAGTTATTCTGCGTTATTCTTAAAGTGAATGAATGGGATGTGGATATTTCGAATGGCTAAGATCAAAATGAGGAAAGTTAAGTCCCTGCGACTGTTGCCTGGTTTGACGCGTGACAAACAGGTTTTTAATGTGGTGTGTTACAGTGTGGGTGCGTAATGTAAAATATACGCTGACCTACGCACTACTGTACAGAGGAGCAGACTAACTTCAAGGAAATACAGGTAGGATACCTTTATTGTGCATTTTCTAGACACAGATCGACTATACCGAAAGTGTGAACTTCTTTAAATTTCACATGGCCTGGCCTGGCGTCGTATCGATCGAGTGGTTTGTTTTTGTTTTGTTATAGCTGGTACACATGCATTTCGGGGGTGTGTCTCTTGCTACTTTTACGTCATTCCGGGTCAAGGCCAACTCCAGCATCTTGTGACACGTTCTCGAAAACAGGAAGCCTTGCCCGATTGGATATATTTATCCTTGAAATTTAACACTTTCCTGATGTTCACTTAAAATTAAAATCTGTGTTTAGATATGATCAGGATACTGTTGCGGTAGGAATATGTAAGAAATTAAGAAATGTCTACTCAGCGGTGACCATGGATGGACCTTAGAGTAAATGCCATTAAGATATTAAATAAGCGAAATCAGCATGAAAGAATTGATGATACATTGAGGGTAATATCACACCGATCATGGGTGTCTTAAAATCTTAAAAACACAACAAGATGGTAGTTTTCCAATGCGATGAACCCTGCCGTTACCACATTGCTACAGTGCTAGTGAGTTTTCTGTGCTGTTTGATACCTTTGTCGCATTTGTATACTGGCAAAAAATACTTCAATTCAAATGATTAAAGTGGTAAAAGGCCCTTAAGTTAAGACCCCCATTTCACGTCTCTCCAGCAGTTCCCCAGATCCCCATGCCCCATTGAAGCATGGCGATCCTGTCTTATGGGTCCACAGCCATAGGGAAGAAATATTACTTTGTGCTAGCTTAAATCTGATGGCAATGTTAAAGAGCTCCCGTTAAGCTTTGTCAACAAGGTTAAATCATTGGAAGGAGGGCAGGGCTTCAATTTATGAGGGAAATTATGGGGTAAGGAAACAAGGTGAAGACAATTTTTAAAAGTGGTAAAAACATTGCTTTTCGACATGTTTTTTGTCTCAAAAAACCACTAAAAATGCTTCAATTTTTATTGTTATAATCTGTATCGATGAAGCTATAAATCTGTTATAGCCAACAAGGTTAAATCAATCAGGAAATCACCCTTAATTTGTCCAGTCCATGATAACCCATGAAAGCATTCTCAAATATGCCTTCAAACTCTGTCATAAATTATCAAGAGAAAAATACCAAAAGTCTTGACTTTTAATAATTATAATTAATAATCTTTATATAGCACCTAATGCAGAGGCTTGTAGGCACTTAACACCGAAAAAAGAGCAATTATACCAATAATACCAAAAAAACAATTTAGATAAAATTCTAATGTAGAAACAACTAGATACATCAAATATACACAATTTCTGAAACTTAGAGAATAAGTAGAAATTCAAACTTCGAACCAACCTTTGTCTCTGATACAAGCAAAATCTTTTCCGATGTCTGTCTAGTCTAATGGATGTATTAAAAGCAGAAACCTGGTACATGATATGAAGAAGAGACTGTTGTTTTGCTTATCATGGCACTAGATACATGTTACATTCTGCAGTTAGGAAGGTTGGCGATTTTGTTTGTGGCTTGAAAAAAAAATAGTGTTTATACTGCTTTTTTGAACAGAGGTTTTGCGAAAGTTGTAGTAAAACAAAATATCACAGGAATCAGACACATGTCATATTGTAAATGCAACTTTACGTTACAATAAGGTAGGGCCAGCTGAGCTGACATTTCTACACCTGTATTGGTTACAAAATGCAAATGAGTTAATTATCTCCATTGATAATAATTATGCAAACTTGAAATATATAGAAAGTGATAGCTTTTCACCAATTAAACCGGATGTGACATTTTGTACTTCAGACATCATATGCATTGCAAATGAGCTTGATGGCATTTATGAGAAAACTAAAATGTTATTATTATTTAGCAATGGTCGAAATACACAGGGCAATGGGCAATTCGCCCCCAATTGCTTCACATCTGCCTCAAAAGTAGAGAGCTATAAGGGCTACCAAAGCTATGAAATTGCCCCCGTCGCATATTCTGCCATTAATGATCAGGAATTCAGTCCTCGAAGTAGCCGATATTTTACAAAGTTTTAACCATATTTCTCATTGGAAAAATTGCACATCACTGACTTGCATTATAACATTTCACTTTCAGATATGGACAAAAAACAGAAGACACCTGAGATATCGCTGAAGCCTCTTGTGTGCAAATACTGTAGAAAACAATTTGACAGTGTACCACAATACCTATGTCATGTTCACTACCATGAGAGGAGAATCAAACCATATTGGTATACTAGACAAAAAGCTTTTGCACCAACAAATCTTTGGAAATGCCAGTACAGCGAAAGAAGATTAATTACTCAAAGTCACAAGACAAGACATGCAGGAGAAAAATCCTTCAAATGCCAGATTTCTGAGAAAAGATTTACTCAAGCTTATGACCAGAAAAATGTAAGAGGACGCATACAGGTGAAAGACTTCATGAATGCAAATATTGTGAACTAAAATTCGTTCAAATAATTGAAAAGAAAAGACATGAAATGACACACAGAGAAAAACTGCACAAATGTCAGTATTGTGAAAGAAGATTTGTTCAAATAAGTCACAAGAAAACACATGAAATGAGACATAGAGGAGAGAAACCCTTTAAATGCCAGTTTTGTGAGAAGAGTTTTACCCTAACTAATGACAGGAAACGACATGAAATGAGACATAGAGGAGAGAAACCACAAAAGTGTCAGTACTGTGAGAAGAGATTCATTCGATTTGCTGACAAGGAAAAAAACATGAAATGATACATAGAGGAGAGAAACCATACCTGTGCCAGTACTGTGAGAAGAGATTCATTCGATTTACTGACAAGAAAAAACATGAAATGACTCATACAGGAGAAAAATTGCACACATGTCAGTACTGTGAAAGAAGATTTGTTACAATTAGTCACAAGAAAACACATGAAATGAGACATAGAGGAGAGAAACCCTTTAAATGCCAGTTTTGTGAACAGACATTTGCCCAGGCTTGCCACAAGAAAACCCATGAAATGTTACATACAGGTGAAAGACCTCACAAATGTCAGTACTGTGAAAAGAGATATAAAACCAATAGTCACAAGAAAACACATGAAATGATACATACAGGAGAGAAACCCTTTAAATGCCAGTTTTGTGAGAAGAGATTTACCCGATCTAGTGACAGGAAAAATCATGAAATGAGACATAGAGGTGAGAAACAACACACATACAGCACTGTGAGAGGAGATTCACTCGATGTTCGGAGAAGAAAAAACATGAAATGACTCATACAGAAGAAAAACAGTACAAATGTCAGTATTGCAAGAGTAGATTTCTTAGAATTAGTGACAATAAAAAGCATGAATTTTGAAATTTGATTTTGACCAAAGTCTGAACACTGAAAGTAAATATTTAGCACTAGTCAAACAAAAACACATAGAGGAGATAAACCCTTTAAATGCCAGTTTTGTGAGAAGAGTTTTACCCGAGCTAATGACAAGAAATACCATGAAATGACACACACTGGAGAGAAACCATACAAGTGTCAGTACTGTGAGAGGAGGTTCAGTGGCGTAGCCAGAGGGGGGCAGGGGGGCCGCGGCCCCCCAATAATTGATTTCGTCGGTTGAGATGAGCCCGTCGGTTCACTTGAAAAATTCAGGTCATGGCACTTGCAGGCCGGATTGTCGGCAAAGTGTAGGTTTAAAAGTTCAATGGACAGCGTGCGACAAGTAAATTTTACAAAATCGTACAAAAATTAGCCCTCAGAAGACATTTAAAGCATATAAAACAGAAAAATTTTCAGGGGGCTTCGCCCCCTCGACCCCCACTGGGGCTTCGCCCCTGGACCCCAACAGGGGCCCTAAGGCGGGCCCCTGGACCCTACCCATTTTCTGTCGGTTGAGATGCGACACTGGCCCCCCCCAATATGAAAATCCTAGCTACGCCACTGAGGAGGTTCATTCGATTTCCTGACAAAAAATATGAATTGACTCATACAGGAGAAAAACGATACAAATGTCAGTACTGTGAAAAGACATTTGCCAAGGCTAGCCACAAGAAAACCCATGAAATGATACATACAGGTGAAAGACCTCACAAATGTCATTATTGTGAAAAGAGATTTACAACCTCTAGTAACCAAAAAAGACATGAAATGACACATTCTTATTAAAGAGCTCACAAATGCCAATACTGTCACATTTCTATTTTTTATTTTTCAAAAATAAATGCTGCACTGAACAGCACGATACAGCCTTACATGCTCAATTCATCTATGCAACGGTTGTCCTTCAAGGGAAGTTCCTGCTGAATCCAATTGACATAGTAATTACAGGCAATTACCACGATGATCGTAAAACGAATTAGGCCAATCGTAAAATTTTTTTTTTTTTTTTTTTTCTTGCAGGCCGGATTGTCGGCAAAGTATAGGTTTAAAGTTCAATGGACAGCGTGCGACAAGTACATTTTACAAAATCGTACAAAAATTAGCCCTCAGAAGACATTTAAAGCATATAAAACAGAAAAATTTTCAGGGGGCTTCGCCCCCTCGACCCCCACTGGGGCTTCGCCCCTGGACCCCAACAGGGGCCCTAAGGCGGGCCCCTGGACCCTACCCATTTTCTGTCGGTTGAGATGCGACACTGGCCCCCCCCAATATGAAAATCCTAGCTACGCCACTGAGGAGGTTCATTCGATTTCCTGACAAGAAAAAATATGAAATGACTCATACAGGAGAAAAACGGTACAAATGTCAGTTTTGTGAAAAGACATTTGCCAAGGCTAGCCACAAGAAAACCCATGAAATGTTACATACAGGTGAAAGACCTCACAAATGTCATTATTGTGAAAAGAGATTTACAACTCTAGTAACCAAAAAAGACATGAAATGACACTTTCTTATTAAAGAGCTCACAAATGCCAATACTGTGAAAAGAGATTTTTTGTGCGAAAGTCACAAGAAAACACATGAAACTACACACACAAAAGAGAAAATACAAACAGACCAATACTGTGGAAAGGAGTTTAATAATCCTGTCCACAGAACAAGACATGATTTGATTCATACAGCTGATGAGGTTATATAGGATATTACTATGAGTGATTTATTAGCACTTATGAAGAGCAAAACACATGAAATAATAAAAATTAGTATTGTTGATAAATGATCATGATAGGTGTACAGAGTAAGAATCCTTTACTCTGTTATCTACAGGGTGTCTCAGAAAGAACGTTACCCTCCAGAAACGGCCATTTTTGCTTACTTAATCAATTCTTATCCTTGTTTTAGCTTTACATTATGAAAATATGTACTTTTTTTAACATATGGTGAAAACAAGAAAGAAAACGGTGAAACAATAACCAAAAAATTCCCTAGAAATATTTTTGCAAACATACTTTGTCCACGGCTGCATAGCAGAGAAACATGTACATTGTAATTCTTATGGATTTGAGCACACGTAGTCCTCAGATTTAATTAATTTGTTCACATATATAGTGTTCCCAATAAGATGGCAATCAAGGGGAACAGAGAAAAAATTCTGGAACATGACAAGACTCTAAAAAGGTGCAAGGAGAGAGATAATGGTCGTCAAAGAACAGGACAATCAGTCGTAAATAATGCTGCAGTGCGTAGAGAACTGAACAATAAACTCTAGAACCAGCAATGAACCTTGGAATTTGAGAGAATTATTGGCCAGGAGGGTCTTAAACATTCTCATGTTGGAGATATTTGCATCCATGGTTTCCTCTGCTAATGCTAGCCGTGGACAAAGTGGGTTTGCATCATTTTTAGGGAAATAATTGTTTGGTTATTTTTTCACTGTTTTCTTTCTTGTTTTCACCATAAGTTCAAAAGAGTACATATTTTCATAATATAATGGCAAGACGACCGATATATCTGTGCAAAAAAATAAAGGCAAATCCATTGTGGGAATCTTGCCATATAGGCCTAAAAAGGTTACGATTTGTTTGCTATAGTACCCTCTATATGCCCATTCTCCATAGACAATTTACACAGGATGTTAAATAATGCAAACCAGTTGTCAAAACTGTGTTGTTGAAAAAAATATTGGGCTAGACGCAGTCGAGCCCAATATTTTGCAACTCATAGCGAGACCAATAAATTTGGGTATTGGGCGAAAACAAGAATCCAATTTTATCATTATTTTGTTTTGAGAATCTTGTGTCCTATATTACTATACACATTTCATTTTAAACTTTAGCCTGGCCAGTTCATGACTTCATGGACTTGGACCAATATTGGCTCTGTCAAAAATAACAATCCCTGTACCTCTTCAGATGAGGATTTATCGCCGATCTGTTGTTTTTAGAGATCCAGTTTGTTAATTATCTCAGTCTTCGTGGCGGACGTCAACAAAAAATTGTTTCAACTTCAAGATTTTCGCAAGTTGCTCTTGCCTACAATTACAGAGACTCGAAGTACAAGCATGACAAGTTCATGAGTAAATGTACCGTGCCATGGCCATGCTACTGTACCGACACTAGATCAAGCGATTGCCTCTAACTGACCTGAAAATCTTTACTCCTGGCAAATCGATTTGCACAAGCAGAAAAATTACTCTCGCATTCTCGCTAGGTAAATAAAAAAAAAACACGTCCTTGACCTAATGTTTAAATGAGCGTGAGTAAATTGACTGTACATGACTGGAATCCTGTGCACACGCGACGATACTTCCGTGGTCCATATTAGCCCTGAATCCCTTGGCCCTCACGCGCCCAATACATGCCCTTCAATATAGCGCCGACATGGCGGGCCAGCGATGACTACCAATAAGGGTTTAGACTAGGGGTCATGTGCGCATGAAGCGTTAATATTACGACTTTAGAAAAACGGCTATGCTCTAGCAGATGCGGTGATGCAGTGAGCCAAGTTCAAAGTACATTCGATCGATATCGGTCACAGTCATGAACAAACAGCTAGACATGAAGGCAGGCTCATGCATCAGGCATCTACATAAGCATAAGCCGGTTTCAAAAGATTGTCAACGGTCTCGTTAACAGGGTGCACAGACATAAAATGCATTAGGAATGCGTTCTCGTTTAACATTCAATGAAATAAGGGGGATTGATCTTTTGAGGCCACTTCTACAGATTATGTGCAGCTAACGTACGAAAATTCCGCATGTGCATCGTTCTTGGTCAGTGTAATACAGCTGTAAAACAGAATGAATATCGGAACTCATTACAATTCAAAAATTGGCGCATTATCTATAATTAATATGCAAAATTCTAGTATCGCAAATCGATACAACCTGGATAGGTGGTGTTGCGTAAAAGTTGCGGAAATTAATGTCGAGACGAATCAAATGACAGAATATGGGCCATAGGGGTCACATGGACAGATAGGCAAAAATTAGCTAATTAATATGACAAAAAAACGCTAACTGAGTTTAACCAAAGTAATATTATGTCAAAATTTGTTCACAAGAATCCACTGGAAAAGGCTCTATTATTAATGTGCAAATTTTGGGCTCAAAACGTTCAAATGGGTACATCTAGGGTCAACTATAAAAGAAACGTGTAATTGACCTAAAATAGCATGTCATCGTGTAGGAATCAATGAAAAGTAAAACGAGACCACAGGGACCCGCTCTGGAGCCATTTTCGTTAAGGGGCAAAGTCAAATACACAAAAATTCAAACTTGCCTATAATGCTAGAATAATATGTTTCGGCAGCAAAGGTGACGTCAGATAAGCAAAGACGCTACCCCTAAACGCATGTGTCCAGCTTAACCAAACAAAAACAAACCACTCAATTGATATACGACGCACGCCAGGACAGGCCATGTGAAATTTAACACCTACCCGCCACACAATTGCGATCCAGGACAAGAGGTGCAACGAAAGTGGTACAGGTCGGAAAACAATTGTCTTCTCGGTGGTGCCATCTAGGGCCGTCAACACAACTGTTTTTTTTGTACGTGCAAAATGACCTCGAGCTTAAGTAACATCTGTATGCATCATGGATGTGTCTTCCCGGAAATGATGGCATAGTTCCTCGTTTTCGATATTCCTGGGACATCTTTTCGCGGAAAACGCAGGAGCGAGACAATCCTGTTCCTCGCTCGGCATCGTGTGGAAGTCGTCGGGGAATTCGCGAAAATGACGCGATGTTCCTAATTGCTCTGGGAGTCTTCCGGGGGAAAAAACAAATGGCGCGAATGTTCCTGTTGCATCGGGCCGTTACCGGCTAGATTAATTGCAAAACAAATAGAGCAAAGTCACGATTCATACAAAAACTATTTTGCATGAATCCAAATGTTTCTCGTTGCAATATCGGGCGGCCGTCGAACAAAGCACACACCCCCCCATTTTACTTGTCGCGCAAATGACTCTATCAATTGCACCTCCATTGAATCTGGTGAACATCTGTCCGGAAAATGACGCTCATGTCTCCTGTTGCAACTCTGCAGGAACGTCTTCCGGGAAAAATGATTTTAGCCGAGACTGTCTATTGCTGTTGCCCAGTCTGGAGGGAAGGTCTTCGGGAAATTATGGACGCTAGACAAGGGGTTTACTGGTTGCCATCTGGGCCGTTAACGACTGGGTAATGCTACTTAATTCTTGTACCGGGACAACACACGTCCGAGTATGCAATGAAAGCAAAATTTGTTTCTGACATTGCATCTGGGCCGTAACAAAGTTAGTGTCCCGACGTCCTCTTAACTAGGTTTAGTAAACATTTGACCGTTAACTTATGTAAAACACATAAAGGGTGTGGGGGGCGCCCTCCTAAAAACATGTACAAACAAAAGCGGTTGCACCCGATGTGAGTATAGGCAGCGTAGTATTTACCCTTATGCAGCACAACGCTGTACACGGCACATTGTTAACACCTGTCATCAACGCTTCAACGAACTAGTAGGCTACCTGTATGTCACGCTTGAGACAAATTCAACAAAAGTTATAACAGAATTTGAGATCATTGGGTCGGACAAGCGCGTCAGCTGTAACGTGACGGGCATAGTGTCCTGGAGTCGTCTAGTTAACCAGCCAGTCCAATGTATTCTTCTTGTGCTGTTTAGTCTTCGCAGTTTTCGTTCTTCTTCTTCAGAATTTTGCTTTTTGCTCCTTATAGCAATATGCGGGGCCAATTTAGCCAAATTTGCACACAAGCATGGTTGGCCTAAGCTGCATAATATCGTTTGCACGGTTTGGGCCTAGTGGTCAGTATGGCCATTTTGGCCAAAATCTGTGAAAGCCTACTTCTACAATCACAAAGCGGGTCATGCCTCATTGTTTTACAGAAGGCATCTGTCTGTGACCAGGCACTGATGGCTTGTACACAGTGGTCAGGAAGTGGTCATTTGGTGCACCATTTTGGCCAAAACTTAACCAGTGGTGCTCCTAATCTGAAAAAGGAATTTACCGCAAATGCTGTATTAGAAGTTTACGATGTCAGCCTGCAGTGCATACATGTATGCGATAGCCGTGTGACATTGTGATTGTTGTTATATGCGTGTAATTAAGGAACAAAGGTGATTGAGTTATGTCATACTGTGTCTGAATTACAACAACACGGCTATATCTATCTTACCTGTAATATGCCTCGAAGTTAGTTTCTCTTACCAGTAGTAATTGACCGTATTTTATGCTTAAAAACTGTATACGCTAACACACATAACAAACAAAACGAGTCAAAAACATGCGCGCATAGGAATTACGGCGATATAGGCAGCGCGTATCGTTATCATTTATGCAGCACATGCTGTACACGCGCACATAATAAAACTTGTTCGGCACGCTCAAAGAACTAGAAGGCTACTTTTATGGCACAGCTTGAGACACTTCCAAAAGTTATATTATAGAATTGTAGCAGCAAGTTGTCATTTACTTGCGGGCATAGTGTTCTGGAGTGGTCTCGTGTTTTATCTGATTGTCGTAAACCGCAGTTCTCTGAACGGCAAAGTGCCACCTGCTTTGCATCCACTTTCTCCACTCCTTCTTCTACTTGACCTCAGATGACCTTTGACCTGCAACACATGACAGGTGTCTATTAATGTTTCCATGTTTGCCTGCATGGCCAGTTGGAGTTTGCAATTTGGACTTCAACTTTCAAATTAGAAATTTGATGTTTTCAAGCCACATTTTAAACTTTCCGGATGTGAATAAGTGCAAAGAACAAATCTGAAAATAGCAATGTAAATCTGAAAAAAACGTCACAAAATGGGCAAAATGGACGCCAAAACAGGCTAAAATACAAAGGGTGGAAATCTTGAATTAGGATTATTCTGAAAATTAAGTTAGAGTTCATGAATAGAAGTCCATGATGCGATGAGGTATCGCATTCATTCAATCAAGCGCTTACTGCATTGACCTCTGACTGAATTGGCAATCGCGCTATACAATTTACTTTACTTGGACGTGTTACTAGGTCAAGTGCAGAGGATGCATTGCGGTCAAGACAGACATTTTCACGGATGCATATCAGATTGATGCCATGACATATATACATCGTTATGGCCGAAACATTTTTATTTTAACAGTCCACATATTTTTATACCATGAATATTATCAATTCTCAATTGAAGTTTTTGAATAGTAAGTTTCCAAAACTAATTAGATGCAACCTGCACTTACTTATTACACACGCACATATGTATATACGTATAAGTCTAATTATGTTTGGCAGTTGCAGTTATTTTTGCACGAATTTGCATGGCCAACATTCCCGAGTTAAGGGTCTTTTTTTCGCATTTACAATCCAAATAACCCCAAAATTTCTTTTCCTGATAGTGCTCATTATCGTTTTAAGTTTTTAACTATATCTATCTTTCGAGCTGCACAACCCATTCTGGCAACTACTGATGGATGTTTATCGTCATGAAATTAAAGCTCATTGTACATCCCAAGTGTTTCTCTCCACATCCGCGGTCTCTTGTTTATCGTTCATTGTCTCGCTGATTCAATTCGGTGACTCAATTCAAAGTGCAAACTATCAGACCTCTAGCGCCGATTCCCCGAACTAGATGATGCAATATATCAGATTGCGTTAAATAGAAAACACTGGAAATCTCTATTAAGTTATAAGAAGTCGGAATGATGAAAATAATCTCAAGCTACATTACCCGTGTACACATGGAAAAACAATGCCAAGAGGTCATAGGGTCAAAGGCAAAATGCACATGGTAGATGCACCATTTAGATTTCAGAGAGGTTATGGAGAATCGAGACATGGGGCAGTGTTTTATCATATAGATGAACAAATTTTAGAGCGATCCTGGCGGAATCACTTCGCAATAAAACTACATCTTAAATTTCACAAGTTCTTTACACCACATAGATGAAACAAGAGCATCAAGGATATGTGGCTTACTCGATTGTATGGTGTGTTAGTTGCTAGAAGAGATTGAAGGTGAAATCAAATACCTTGCCAAGGTACAAGGAAACAAATGGCATGCAAAGTGTTAATTCCCATTATGAGTCCTAAACTAGCGAATTGTTGTAATTGCAACCCCATCGCCAGCTGACTTTAGTACTCCATCAACCAATGACTCAACCACCCATCAACCACCAACTCATTGCAATCCCATGCCATCAATAATCTGACAACCTCACACTGTCCAACAACAACTCCAAACCCATCTGACCACCACTATCTATCACATAATGACGTGTCATCACCTTGTGACTACCAATGTCCATATAATCCATACCTATCAATTTACAACCCACCAATATAAACCCCCCCGATACCCTTCTTGTCGCACAATTCTACCCACTCCGTCAAACAACTAATAGCACTCCAACCCATCAACCATTGGCTATCCCACCTTTCAACCACAGTGCTAGTGTGAAGAGTATTAGTCATCGAACACTATTAAACTGGAGGACTTATAAAAAGGTGTCTGCAACCCATCTCAGGCCACTGTATTTTGTGGTCAATTTCTCATATTTATGGTTGAAACATTTTTATTTTTTATCCCCTGCTGCTTGAAAGGAATAGGGGAAAGCGTATTGGGTTTGTCGTTATGCACATACGTTTTCACAAGCTCCTCAAAATGTTGAAACCAGACTTGGGGTTAAGGTGCAAGTCGGGGTTCCTTCATATGTGGAAGTCAGTCATAAACCAAGGTCAAAGGTCATCTTAGATCAAGTGTGGTCCAGACTGCCATCTGGCAGGGTGAGGAAAAATCAGTATTTTTTAAAATTTATAAGTACCAACATTTTACCATTAAGGATTATTATTTCCAATTGAAGTTTCCCAATGCTATGATGTTTCGCAAACTGATTGTATAACACATCACGACTAACATTTCCTTCATATGATCACACCGCCAGGAGGTATTGAATAATATCACTGACTTGGCATTACAACATTTAACTTTCACATTCTGCAAAAAACATACGGACACTGAGATATCGCTGAAGCCTCTTGTGTGCAATACTGTAGAAAACAAATGGACAAGTTGACCAAGTACAATGTCATGTCAATACCATTGGAGGAGCATCAAACCAAGTGGATACGACAGAAGCTTTAGCACCAACAATCGTTGGAATATCAGTCAGTGAAAGATATTCGTACTAAAAAGTCACAGACAGACAGCAGGAGAAACAATTCCTTCAATGCCAGCTTCTGAGAAAAGATTTACCCAGAAGGGTGATGATCGAATAACCGTAAGTGATTCGCCGCTACCTAAAGCTGAAAGACTTCATAGATGCAACATACTGATGAATACAAATTCATTCAAATAATTGAAAAAGAAAAGGGGACATGAAATAACACACAAGGAAAAAACTGCAGCAAATGTCAGTATTGTGAAAGAAGGATTTGTTAAAATAAGGTCACAAGAAAAACACATGAAATGAGACACAGAGGGGGAAAACCCTTTAAATGCAGTTTGTGAAAGACATTTGCCCAGCTGGCCACAAGAAAAACCATGAAATGTTACAGACGGGAAAGACCCTCACAATATGTCAGTACTGTGAAACGAAAGCACAACCAATAGTCGCAAGAAAACACAGGAATTGATACATAGAGGAGAGAGACCCTTTAAATGCCAGTTTTGTGAGAAGAGATACATAGCTAATGACAGAAAACGACATGGAAATGAGACCTAGTGGTGAGAACCACACAAGTGTCAGTACTGCGAGAGGAGATTCATTCGAAAGCGACAAGAAAAGGCATGAAATGACTCATACAGGAGAGAAACCATACCAGTGTCAGTTAATTGTAGAAGAGATTCCTTCATTTGGTGACAAGAAAAACAGAAAAGACTCATACAGGAGAAAAATTGCACAAATGTCAGTACTGTGAAGAAAGATTTGTTACAAATAGTACAAGAAAACACATGAAAGGATGCATAAGGAGAGAAACCCTTTAAATGCCATTTTGGAGAAGAGTTTTACCCGACTTAAGCCAAAAACAACACAAATGATACAGAGAGGTGAAAAACCACACAAGTGTCAGTATTGTGAAAGAATATTTGTTCAAATAAAGTCACAAGAAAACATTAAATGATACATGACGAGCGCCCCCTTTAAAATGCCAGTTTTGGTGAGAAGAGTGTTTACCATAACTAATTATCCAGGAACGACATCAATGAGACATAGAGGAGAGAAACCCTTAAATGCCAGTTTGGGAGAAAAGATTTACCCTTGCTAGTGAAAGAAACAACATGAAAATGAGACATAGTGGTGAGAAACCACCCAAGTGTCCGACTGCGGAGTAATTTCCATTCGATTTAATGACAAAAAAAACAATGAAATGACTCATACAGGAGAGAAACCATACAGTGTCATATTGTGTAAGAGATTCATTCAATTGAGTGGACAAGAAAAAACATGAAACACCTCATACCGGAGAAAAAATGCACAAATGACAGGGTTGTGAACAGATTTTTTTTTCAAATTATCACAAGAAAACACAGTATCTGCGACAGAGGTGAGAAACCCTCAAATGCCAATTTTGTGAGAAGAGATTTACCTGAAGCTAATGACAGGAAACGGCATGAAATGAGACATAGAGGTGAGCAACCACACGATTGGTCAGTACTGTGAGGCGGTTCATTAAAATTGCGGACAAGAAAAGAATGAATGACTCTGCTGGAAAAAGAAATGCACAAGTCCGTTTTGTAAAATTTCTATTCCTTAGAATACGGTGACAAAAAAGCATGACGAAGAGTTCATTGCAAGAAAACAGAAGAGAACCCCTTTAATGTAAGTTTTGTCAAAGACATATAAAGGCTTCTAGTTCTAGCAAGAAATATCAGGAAATGGATGTCAAGGTGAAAGACCTCACAAATGCCAGTATTGTGAACGAGATTCATTCATTACCAATCGTCTACACACACAATGATCTTAAGATGACCCACTATTCTCTATATTCCGCCAAAGCTATGTATTTGGCAATCGATGTGAAATTGATGACCGCTGAGTACCTTTCCTCCTCAAATTCACTGTCCAAAGCCGCTTAGTTTTGAGAAAACATCCCACTCTACCATGTCCATCATGAAAATTTCATCACTTTCTTAATATAACAGTGCATTTGCAACATTTTAAAGCACTTTTTTGAGATGCCCATGCAAGAAAGTAGTCCATCCAGATTTTTGATCCTTACGCAGCCCCCCCAGGTTCTATTGGTGTATAATACTGTAAAAGTGGAAATTTTCGCGCTACATTAATTTTCGCGCTTATTTCGTCGCGCTTCTGAGCTAGCGCGAAATTAAAAACCCTCGAAAATGTTTTATGTGTGTAGGGCTATGTAGGATAGCTGAAAAGAGCCGCATTTTAAAAACAAGCAAAAATTTAAAAATCGCTGAACGCGAAAAAATTACACACCGAAAATATCACTTTTACAGTACCTAGGGAGCAGACGTGGTTTTTCGGGCAACCTCTGCTGTCACAGAAATTTGTATACCTAAATGTTCCTTGAAATCTGAAGAATACAATCTGGTTGGGCCATTTTGTCAGACATGGATTTAAAGTGACCTTTGACCCCAGATAAAGGTCACCCCTCTTTTCCCATTTATTTTTCAGAAAATATGACAAATGTCTAAAACCTACTGAAAATGTTGGTGAAACTCCTCTTTTATGAACTATACAATTGACACTTGTAACATTTCATGGGTACAATACCTTCATACAAATTTTTGAAGATCAGGTTGAGCCTAAAACCGAACACCCCACCCTTATCCATAGTTACCCACACCCCCATTTGCATCCACACCCACATTTGATTACTATGTTAAAAAATTGACCTTGACTGATTTTGACCATTTTTACAAGAAAAAGCAATTTTGCATGGGATTTTTTTTAAAAACGGTTTTTAAATTGGACATAAAAGTATATCATGTAAGCGATAGATGTTTAGGATTACAAAAAGTACATAGCTATCCTAGCACCTTTCGGTGACCTACAGATTTTGACCTATGAACCCTTGAACATCACAGCAGGCCAGGCATTAAAATGGACGGATTTGAGGGATTTTTTTGTCAATTTTGACTAAAAATGCATTTTTCATCATTTTAATCAAATCTCTATGAAACAAGTTTATTCTATCGTGTTATTGGTTTACAACAGCACTTTATTTATGGTTTGTAGTTGTAGATTCATCAGGTTGGGCAGGTTTACCATGGCAAACCACATTTAACCTTATTTTAAGCAAATTTTTTCGTCACTGAGGCTAAAAAATGGGTTTTGTTTTTGTTGTTGTAATTGCCGTTCCATGGTAACTGTCCCACTTGAGAATTATACAACTGGCATTAAATTTAAAGTTTACCTTAACACTTAAAAATTTTAAAAAAAAAAAAGAAAGAAGTTTAAATGCAAAAATGATCGAAAAATTATGAAAAAAGTTGCAATTTTGGGCAAAAAAATGGAGAAGAAACTGACCAAATTGCGCCTCTTTTCTGTTCAGCCAGCAAGTTTCAGACGTCGTAAGTAAAACAACGTAGGTCAAAGAGAACGTTTTTGTGATTGAGCTTTTTTGTTTCAAAAACATTCATCTGAATACACTGGTATACATTTTGTGTTGATTTAAATCATTTGCTAGAAATATCCCATGTAAAACATTACTTCTGGAGGTGGAAATGGCCCAAAATCAGTAATGGCGACTATTGACATGCAGTCAACTGGGGTGTGGGGGGGGGGGGGGGGGGGGGGGGGGACAGAAAAATGGGGTGTGGGTGTTGTTGGGTGAGGGTAAGGTTGCTATTCTTTGCATTAAATACAGTGGTCCATAGCATACCGAGAGAGAAGTATTTCCTAGGTTCTTTTGTACATGAATTACACAAGTGTGTGTTATATTCAACAAGAGGTGTTTCTTAGTGTTTTAAAGAAAAGAATTTTGCCTAAATTTCACATTTGGTGAAAGAGGTTTTGACCTTTGTCCTTTCTGTAGGGTCAAGGGTCACTTTAACATCCACATTTGCAAGATGGCTCACCCAGATGTGATCCAAACAGACTTTCAGGCACATTTTGGATATGAATTGGTGTGGACAGCAGAGGTGTCCTAAAAACCCTTAAAATCAGACCTTTGCTCCCTAGGTGACCATATATACACAAAGGGTTCTGAAACTAGTTTAAAATGTCATGAATCTAGACATTGACCTCTTTTGCATCACATTTTTCATTCAAAAAATACCTTTAAAACTCCATTATGGACAGGTTGGTCCTTGTTAAGACCCTCCCAATTCATGTTGTGTTGTATAAGAGACGTACTGGCTATCCACTGATATCTGTGCAAAATGTCAAATGGAATCAACATGTTTTTTTTTGGGGGGTACTCAGTATAAATATGCATTAAAATGTAAATAAATATGTATAATCTTTTCAGAAGAACAGTCTGAATGGTCTTTTTGTATTTAAAACTACATAGACTTATAGGATTTCCTGATGAAGGGAGCCCTCATTGACAAGAAATCTGACTATACACGCACAAGCTTAATCTTGATCTAGATACCGGGTTCAATGTACTTTTTGGAAGAAAAACATGGCTTTTGCAGGCAGTGGTAAGGGAGGGGTAATTATTTACACCAGGTGGGGGGGGGGAATGGAGGATTTTAGGGGGAACCCGAAATTTTTGGCCTCTAGAGGGGGGGGGGGCGGGAACATGAAAATTTTAATCAACGAGAAGAGGGGGAAAATGAATTTTAATGGGGAAAGAGCATGATCAAGGGGGGAATGTGAAATTTTTTGAAACGGAAGCGAGGGGAACGCGAAAATTTTTGAAATTTAAAAAAAAAGTTGAATCCTACCATTCCCCCCCTGGCATAAATAATGACCCGCTCCCTAACCCCGGATGTGCCCAGCTAGTAGCGAGTCCAGCAATTAAATCCGGGGGGGGCTCACATGAAATGGATGGCACATTCAAGCCCAAGGGGCATTCGGTGACTGTAAACATTCAAAATATGGGGGTCTTTGGTGAGAGCAGCCAAATTGCCCAGAAATAGGGGTTTTTATTAGGGCACAAATGTGCTAAATGTTTTCAAAACATGGGGTCCGTGGTGAGATCGTGGTGATGATTTGGCCAAATTTTCTAAAAAGGAGGTGTCTTCGTGGTGGAAAATTTCCCAAAAATAGCGGTTTGGATGACAGTGGAAAAAAATGTCAAAATAATATGGACATGTTTTGGGTGACGTAATGACTAAAACGGACGGGGTCCTAACAGATACATGGGCCATCACCTCCACAAGTGAGTGGCCCCCCCCCCCCCACCCACGGCTCTGGACAAGCAAAGCAAGCTATCTTTTTACTCGTTTATTCATTCGTATTTTGGTCGTGACAGATAGCTGTTGCTAGTCTTACGGGTAGGCCTACTCACTCTAGCTCAACTTATCAGTAAAAATAACTCTAAAATACCACTGGGCCATTCCTATTGCATTTGCTCGGGATGAATGAGTATTCTGCCACCACAGTCCACACAATTTATTGCGTTGAGGCTTGACCGAATTCGTCGGATGTGGTGGCACTACCAAAAGACATGCAAAATCTTACTACCTGAGCTCAACTACCTTAAGAATATATGTCCAATGCACATGCATGACCACTAAAGATAAAATAAAAAAATCACATTTTTCAGTGCAACACTTTACTTACATATCGATCAATTAAACGACTGAGGTTGAAAGGTCAAAAACGTCAGAACCAGAGCATCAATGATGCATTAGCATATAATTGCTGGCCATTCAAAGACAACCAAAATTCTTTTAAGACCTTTAAAATTATTTACAATAGAAAAGTGCACATTAATTACAATTTGTTTGATATAATCAAACCTGGAAAGGGCGATCACTTTATTAAAATAACACAAGTACGTGAAAGCGCCACCAATACTTGCATGACAGGTCCCTTTAAGAATGGGATATTTTGGGAATCCCATGCTGGCATCACATGACATTATTGAGGTGTGAAAGGTCCCAAAACTGGGCATTGTGGGATGAACCTCAATACACTCTGAGATAGCAGTGTGTTTGTAAGGCCATTATGACTGGTTGGAGTGAGAGAATTTGGGCTGTTTCAAGTTAACACAGTGTGAGGTTAAAGGGAACCAAACACATGTTGCTATTGCCATCATTAAAAGCATTATCAGTAATTTATCCGAAGAGTCAAAAGTTGAAATTTGCATAATAGCTTAAAAGTGAAGAAAGCCTGTAGAATTCTCATATGTTACCTTTCCAACTGAGAATTGACTGAAAATGAAAGAAAACGGAAGTTTTCCATGATACGAATCTCCATTCAATTACTGTACTAGTAAGTGTCCGAACGGACACTAATGACTAAACATCCGATTTTGTCCATGTTAGTTGCCTTTGGTCGTAACATTTGCAGGTTATGGTTCCCTGATACCTATACTTGTTACATACCTTCCAAAAATCTGATTTTCTTTCATCGAAGATGGTTTAAAGTCGGAGTGGATAAAAGCCCAACATTACAAGTTACTCTAAGCTATGCCAGCAAGAAATGAATTGGCAGATATCACCGTCATGCACAAGAGTTGGGTGGTTTGCCTCTGTAGCAGTACAAAGCCCTCTGGTTCCAATTAGTTTAAGAATTAGGACATGGTATATCCCTACTAGGAAATTCATTCCACAGCAGAAACAACACTTTTGATTGGATTACAGCCCCCCCATTCACAGTGGATAACTTCTCAGTTCATTGACATGTAATGGATGATCTGACCCATGGGTCTTGATAAGGCTAGTCAATTATGTGTACAATGCCCATATAATACACACTATATGCTCAGCAACCAGGGCAACAGTCGTGGGTTGTACTTGTACATGCATTGATATGAACTGTCTTGTGTATTCTAGTATCACATACACAAAACTCAGGGGGTGTGTTTCTAAATACACTTGTGAAGAAAGTATTGAACTGTGCCATAGGAGTTCATACTTCCATTCATTTCCTCGTAGTGACAAGCGTGTTGTTTTAAAACCCTTTTCCTTAAGTTTGAATTTTGTTATCTCTGTGCAATGGACTGTGGTTAAAATATTCGAATCTATTTGATTGAAAAAACTACCCACAATGTTCCAGATCGCTCAACAACCATGACAGGGACGGGTGGGGGAGTTTGGGTGGGGGGTAGCACTTCACCTATGAAAAAAGATATGGCTGTATAAGGCTTGCGTTTCCAAACCCGTGGTATTTCAAACTAAAAGGTTGATGCGAATTAGTATGGTGATCCTAAATATAATTCCCTCTTATACGCGACGGTTTCCTACTTTCCTATGATCTCAAGGATTCACACTAACTTTAATTACTAACATCCTCGCTAAGTGATGGTTGTCTTTTTAAAATACTATTCTTGTTGGATGATTTTTTGATTTTCTGATTTAGCAATCACTGGTAGTGCCCTTTAGTTGCACTTCCATAGGACAGTGCATTTGTCAGTTATAATGTGCCTACTTGGATTTTTGGGAATCCCACGCTGGCATTACATATGACATTATTGAGTTGCAATGTCCCAAAACTGGTGCATTGTGGATGAACTCAATACACTCCTGAGATAGCAGTGTGTTTGTAAGGCCATTATGACTGGTTGGAGTGAGAGAATTTGGGCTGTTTCAAGTTAACACAGTGTGAGGTTAAAGGGAACCAAACACATGTTGCTATTGCCATCATTAAAAGCATTATCAGTAATTTATCCGAAGAGTCAAAAGTTGAAATTTGCATAATAGCTTAAAAGTGAAGAAAGCCTGTAGAATTCTCATATGTTACCTTTCCAACTGAGAATTGACTGAAAATGAAAGAAAACGGAAGTTTTCCATGATACGAATCTCCATTCAATTACTGTACTAGTAAGTGTCCGAACGGACACTAATGACTAAACATCCGATTTTGTCCATGTTAGTTGCCTTTGGTCGTAACATTTGCAGGTTATGGTTCCCTGATACCTATACTTGTTACATACCTTCCAAAAATCTGATTTTCTTTCATCGAAGATGGTTTAAAGTCGGAGTGGATAAAAGCCCAACATTACAAGTTACTCTAAGCTATGCCAGCAAGAAATGAATTGGCAGATATCACCGTCATGCACAAGAGTTGGGTGGTTTGCCTCTGTAGCAGTACAAAGCCCTCTGGTTCCAATTAGTTTAAGAATTAGGACATGGTATATCCCTACTAGGAAATTCATTCCACAGCAGAAACAACACTTTTGATTGGATTACAGCCCCCCCATTCACAGTGGATAACTTCTCAGTTCATTGACATGTAATGGATGATCTGACCCATGGGTCTTGATAAGGCTAGTCAATTATGTGTACAATGCCCATATAATACACACTATATGCTCAGCAACCAGGGCAACAGTCGTGGGTTGTACTTGTACATGCATTGATATGAACTGTCTTGTGTATTCTAGTATCACATACACAAAACTCAGGGGGTGTGTTTCTAAATACACTTGTGAAGAAAGTATTGAACTGTGCCATAGGAGTTCATACTTCCATTCATTTCCTCGTAGTGACAAGCGTGTTGTTTTAAAACCCTTTTCCTTAAGTTTGAATTTTGTTATCTCTGTGCAATGGACTGTGGTTAAAATATTCGAATCTATTTGATTGAAAAAACTACCCACAATGTTCCAGATCGCTCAACAACCATGACAGGGACGGGTGGGGGAGTTTGGGTGGGGGGTAGCACTTCACCTATGAAAAAAGATATGGCTGTATAAGGCTTGCGTTTCCAAACCCGTGGTATTTCAAACTAAAAGGTTGATGCGAATTAGTATGGTGATCCTAAATATAATTCCCTCTTATACGCGACGGTTTCCCTACTTTCCTATGATCTCAAGGATTCACACTAACTTTAATTACTAACATCCTCGCTAAGTGATGGTTGTCTTTTTAAAATACTATTCTTGTTGGATGATTTTTTGATTTTCTGATTTAGCAATCACTGGTAGTGCCCTTTAGTTGCACTTCCATAGGACAGTGCATTTGTCAGTTATAATGTGCCTACTTGGTTTTTTTGCAACATGCATGCTACAGAACAGGAACATAAACCCGACCATACATTTGATCATGGTTATAACGCTAAATCATACATTTTCTCTAAAATGTGATTGTCCACAAAGTACTTTAGATGTACTTCTGATGTAAGCCCTACGTACTATTAATTTTAATCTTTTTGTTATTTCTGTGTTCAAAATCTGGTAACTTGTTATCTTTTAATTCTGTTACCACTTCACAGAGTACCATGCCAGGACAAGTTTGGGTTTTTAACCTAACAAAAACATCACACAATTGGCAATACACTTTTCCAATATCAAGTGTAAAACAAGAAGAGTCCTTAAAAAGGACCATCTGCCCTAATGATTTAAAAGCCTTTCTGACTTAAATTAGGCATTGTTATATATTTGCATATCTGAACACTACCCTTTGCCCATAGGGTACAATTGTTTTGCAATCCTCCTCCATTGCTTTACTTTACTCTTTAATTGGCCAATGAGTTTCTTTTTTGTTCTTAATTTTTATCCTGTATTTTTTTAATGTACCTTACCTGCACTTTTTTACTAGTACTTTTACTATTTCAAAGGACATGGTTAAAATTTTCAGAAAAGGGCGTTCCCATTTTGTTAAAGCCGGGTTTTTTGGGCATCTTTATAATGCATACAAGAGTAATTCCACATTGAAATGAACATAAGCAAAAAATGTCCATTTTTATATGTACGATAATACAAATGCTCCTTTACGTTCATTGCCTAAGTAAATGGTTACTCATTGTCATTTTAATAACATTGAAATCACTCAAATGATCCTTGAGTTTCTTTTCAACCTACTTCTCAGGAAGAAGTGCGCAGAATAATTCAAAACTCGCCAAATAAGTCTTGTATCATGGACCCTTTTCCAACCGCTTTAAATCAAGCTGTGCCTTATAAGCTTTTTCATCATCACCTGGATTGTGAATCTTTCTTTAGAATTTGGTACGGTTGCCCACAGCTCTCAAATCTGCAATTGTGACTCCTATCATCAAGAAAGCTACTCTTGTTCTGAGAATTTTGAATTGAAAAACTTTCGACAGATTTCAAAACCTGCCTTTTCTTCAAAAATTAGTGAAAAGGGTTGTGCTGCGCAACTCAACTGTTCCTGAAAACAAACCTCTCTTTTGAAACCAATTCATCTGCATAAGACCAATTCCACAGTAATGAAAACAGCCCTTATAATCAGACAATGAATTCTTTATGCAACTCAATGACGGTCAATATGTGTTATCATTATTCTAGAAGTATCGGCAGAATTTGACACATGGACCATGAGATTTTGATACAGCGTTTATCCAATCTTGGTATCAAGGGCTCTGCACTTCAGGGTTTCGTTCTTGACTTGAACCGAAAAGAGCTCAATTCAATCTGTGAATGGAAAATTTCTAAGATCTAAACTTCTGGAAATTTGGGGTGCCACAAGGCTCTGTTTGGGGACCACTGTTTTTTTTTTATTGCCATTTACCATATTCTCCTCTGGTCAAACTGCGAAAAATGGAGGAAAAATTGGGTTATTAATTGATGATAAATACTCCTTCAAGCAGGCAAATAAGTAACACTTGTCGTGCAATCTATTTTTTCTTCGCAAAAGTGTAAGATTAGAAAGGACCTTTCAATGACACGTGTGTCACCCTGGTCATACGATGTATCTCAGCCAAAACTCGACTATGGCCAATGCCTTATTATATGGCTTGCCTAATGCCCAACTGCAAATCTGCCAACATGCTCAAAAAAAAAAACTCTGCAGCTAGAATTATCTCAAGGACTAAGAAGTTTCAACACATCTCACCAGTTTTACAACAGATCCACTGGTTACCTGTATCATCTCGCATTCAATTCAAAAACTCTTGCCTCCTAACCTAAAAAGCAATCAATGGACTTGCACCTCGTATCTTGCTGATTTAATCACTCTGTACACCCCAAGGGATCGTTCTCTTCGATCGCTTCTCAGTACTTGTCATACTTCAAAATGGACCTTATCCACATACGGCCGCCGATCATTCGTATCAGCAGCTCCAGTGTTTGGAACGCACGTTCCAACTCCTATCAAGAGTCACAATGTGAAACAATTTTCAAGAGGCAACTTGAAATTATCTCTTTGAGAGAGCTATTCTTTGCGACTTTCATAGCGCCATCGAACATTGTCTTTTCTATGGATATTTGGCGCTTTATAATTTGTTTGAACATTAACAATTTGTTGAACATTGTCCTACTCTTAATTGAAACTGAATTATTATGATACTCACAAAACTAATATCACATAAATCTGAGCTTAATTAATGTAATTGTTTGTTTGTAAAATTCATTTAACTTGATATGGAATTCAACTTCAAATGTAGGCTTATCAATGTAATATATTTTAAGTCTTCCAATTAATTTAATAGGCAAAGACGACTAATGGAGTAGTTTCGGGGCATATAGGGTGTTCTTCAATCTGTGAAAGTTTTACACACACTTAATTGATGAGTAACTCCAAATTTTTCTTCACTAACTTGGTTTATGTCCCTAATCTCATCAGCTCCTGTAAAACTTGCATGTAGTTTTAGTTTAATCTTCAATAACAATTTTTGTAAAATGACTCGATATTATAATATTTGTAGTAATCACTAACTTCCATATGAAGGCTGTATTACCAAGTGCAATTATTTTCTCAATCATCAATACCAAGGCCATGTTGTTTACATGCAATGGTCAATTCCACAGAGCTATAGCATTGACGCCGATCCTTGGTTGGTACATCGCCCCTGCGTTTTGTCAATGCAACATGAGGGTTGTTAATAAGAGAGTATTTGTCAAGTGGTCAACTTTATACAAATTACCAATGTAATAAAAAACCGATTTCAACCAATGACACTTCAAATTAGAGCTAATTGCACCCCACTTATGATGACGAGACTATGTGTTAAAACTTTTAACCCATACAAGACGAGTCCTTAAGGAAGGCCAATCTTCTGAAATTTTAGTGCCACAATTGGAAACGAAAAAAAAAAGAAACAAATTGAGTTTTGTATACTATATTGTAATGAATACTATACAAGTCATAAATCATAATGAATCAACCTTTATGTGAAACAAAAGACATTCAGTTTATGTTACGTTTTATGATACACTGGTATTATTTTGAAAGCTAGAAAATCACATTGCATGGACACGACAAGCTTCAGTTTACCATACTCCCTTTTAAAGGGAACGTCTATCCTAGTGAAAGGCCCAAAATCACTATTGTGTAGTCAATACCTTGTCCATACATTGCTGTACAAAGTTGTGCGGTTTAGCCACACATGAAATATTAGTAGCCGGATGAAATAGTCCCAGAAAGGGTTTAAACTATGACATAAAACAATGTAATTTCTGTACCACAATTGTATCTTATAACATTGGAAGTATTATTTGATATAAATGGGCCATAGAATCATTATACAGTTTAATTTGTCAAGCCAATAAATTTGCAATCTGATCCAACCAATCAGAAAAAACGTTACATAGCTTAACCTTTAGGTAGGACTAGGTCTAATTTCGTGCAAGCGGAATGTCACTATCACTAGCGGTGCAAGTAGGGAGTATAATCACTGGACAATGGCCTTGTATGGAAATATGAGACTCGTGAACTCAACAGGCAGTATCAGTAACAGCTGAGAAGACGTGTAAACAATGTATGGGCTGTACACACAATCCCATAAGAACGAGTACCCACGGCATGAGGGTTTTTGGTCAATTCAGGATTAATCTTCTGCCTGCAGAAGAAAAAAAAATATTGAAAAGCTAACGCAGTTTTCACATTCAGTATATGTGAACAAGCCACAAGAGCTCACAAGGTCAGATATATCAACCATGCAAGGCTGCAAACGTACAGAAATAAACAGTGGTTAATTTACCCTTTGCAACATAGCTGTGATAGCAGCAGAGGGTTGCTGTTTCAACTAACAAAAGTATTGTTCAGCTAATATCTCCCACAACTGAGTCGCAAGAAGATGAAAATGACTTGAGTGCTATTGAAGTGATAACATAAATATCATCTAATAGATAAGCATGAAATTATGCCAAGGGGTTATCAGACTAGGCTGGAAATCGAAGCCTCTCTAGGCCAGCATTGATAATAATGCATGGCTTTCAGCTTTTCACCCGCATGCACCTACATTGTAGGACAACAGACAATTCAGCATAATCTTTGCCTACAAACACAATTCATGCCAAAAAAACAAAATGCCGAACAAAATGCCCCAAAACCAACCTTGACTCAGATTTCTCAAAATCCACAACATAACTTTTCAAAGAAATGTCATTACTGCATACCCGCGAGTTTCAAAGAATTGGACAAGACATGAGAGTAGTTCATGAGAGAGAGAATATTGGGTTTCCTACTATAATTTGCTAAGTGATGACAATAGCCTTATAATTATAGGTAACAATACAATTCCCTGGTACGGTGTTAAAGGTGAAGGACATAAATCAGTAAAAATGTGTTAAAATGCCTTTGAAAAATGACAGGGTGTTTGCAATCAATCCACAATGCATGGCAATGTGCCTATAATGTACGGTACTAAAACACATGTCAGGACTTAAGCTCCTTGAACCTTTTTATCCTTAAGAAACCCCCAGGATCATGTGATCATGCAAAAAGTAGTAGCATAGGGGGTAAATGGTGTGAATGTAAGCATTTTATTTGTAATAGAATTTTGTGGGATCACACAAACATTACTGAGTGATGAAATTTGCCAAAACTAGTGCATTGTGGGATTGACTTCAAACACCCTCTGGGAACTATTGTAAGGCTTTGCATTACTGTGGCTAATACACGACTTAGATAAGATAAACAAGGTGAGTTCTCTGGAACAGTGTAACCAATTTGGGTGCCCAAACGTATTATAATGAGCATACGCAACTTCATTTATATGGTTTTGGACACTACCATATTGGTATAGCATTGGCAATTGTTGGGGATACTATTTACCCCCCCCAGAAAAAGGATGATGCAGTATACTTTATGGGCGGAAATAATGTGTCCGATGGTCGGAAAAAATACAATAATGGACGAGCGCACCGAGTCTATTAATTTTTATTTTTCTCCGGCCGAGGATATTATGAGCCAAATAAATAATACTGCAAACACTTGATTTTCTATTCTATTACCAAAAACAGCGTGATCTAATGAGAACATTGCATCGACGACCATTTTGGAATAATGGGCAGTCACTGACCAATCAGAATGCTGATTTCAATAATGTGCAGCAGATGTAATAGAATATGAATATTAACATACGCATGCGCACATTTGTTCTAGGTGATTACTACAAATGAAAAACAACAACTCGCATCGCCCAGTGGCGTAAACCAGCGGGAGGCAGGGGAGCCAGGAGCCCCCCCCGGACACTAACGGGGACGGAGAAGCAAAAAATGGGGAGAAAAGAAGGGGAAATGATAGGAAAGAAGAGGCGGAAAGAGAAGGAAAAGGGAAGGTGAAGGTGAAAGGAGAGAAAGTGGGAGGAGCAGGGAAAAGAGAAAGAAAGGGGAAAGAGAGGAGAAAAGAGATAGAAAAGGGGAAGGAAAGAGATAAGGAAAGGGAAGGAGAAAAATAGTGTGTTGGGTGGGCTGCTAAGGTGACTTCGTCCTCCCCCCCCACCCCTCAGAATTTCGAACCGTCTAGAAAAAATATGGGTCTACCGGCGAGCGAAGCGGGCCCCAAAAAAATGGGGACCTTCTTGATGTCTTGCCCCTCCGGAGGATCAGGTCGGCTTCGCGCCTGATCGCCACTATTTTGGCAACTTTCTCTTTATGAGGCAAAAATCGACAAAGGTCACGGGAAGGTTTTGATGCATTAGGCGAGTCTGAATCATTTTTTTAGCAACTTGGGTTTTTCAAACCCCAGTTTCCAAAATTTAGAGTGAAATCAGCCAAAATCAGAACTTTGTAAAAGCATTAGTTAAGAGCACAGCGTGCGTTTAGGTTTAGTCTCTACGCAAATGGGAAAGATATGCTCGCACGATGACGCACAAGATCGTAAAACGAGGTCGACGTTGAGACCAGGATTTACTTGAAATTTTTTCAAGTTACATTCCTGCGTATATTCATAATACAAAATTTGCCTTATTAGTGAACTTCTGCTAATGAGAGAAATCATGTACAGGATGATCGATGCCATTTGCAGTTGAAGAGGTTGAGATGGAAAGTGTAACAAACAGTGAGGAGCACTATTACAGGGCAGCCAGAAAATGATGTTTAGCACTTAAAAAAGTGACTGAAACTTGTAGATTGTAAACAAATAAAACGATTCAGTTGAAATTATGCATAATGTATCACAAACTGCAACAAAATTGAAGGACTATCCACTACCGCGCATCGGCTCGGTTTGTTTTCAACGAGAGTAACGTCATCCAAAAATAACAAAAACGCAAGGGATTTTATACAGTACAGAAAAGCAGACTAGTGGGGTGGCACATCTAATGCAGAGAGTAAGACTTGGCCATGTGGACACAAATGTATATCACAGTTCTTCCCATTATGAAATCTAAGTAACAAGTTTTCAATCAATAAGAGGAAATTTATTTATAGTTTGATGTGACCTTACCTCATTTTGTTTGCATTCATTTTCAAAGTGTCCCAACCTGTAGCATTTCTTGCACTTGTTGAGCCGACTGTCCCACTTGGTGCTCTTGTCATACTCTTGAAAGTGTCTTGTCTTCTTCCTAAGTTTATTAAGACAACAGATTGGCATAAAATTGTTCTCGGGTAGGAAATGTACTGAGGCAGTCTTCCAACAAGAAGATAATATCAAGGGTTGACAAACAGAAGGACGTAACTCAGCACTCAAAGAAATATTAAAGGGTGGCAAAATCAATAGGAAACAAAAGACATTTTCTCCTTCGTTTGGCTATATCTCAAAATCAATATTTGCGACTTCTGACTCATTTTACTTGATCACACCACATCTCTTTCAGTGCTGAGTTACGTCCTTTCGTTTGTCAATTAGGGATTCAAACATGTTACAGAGTGGTTCATCACAAATCAACAACGATGCATCCATGCGTCCGCGTATTTTTATATAATACGCGGACGCATCGGATACAGAGTTGTTGATTTATGATGAACCACTCTGTAACATGTTTGAATCCCTTTCAACAACGAAAATCTGTATGAAAAATTATTAATATCGTGTATAGAGGAACATAATTATTCTAACTTATAACACTAAAATGTTCCCAGTTCGACAAAAGATTTCCTACACTAATATTTAAACAAATCTAAAGCAAAACTATAGTTTTGGTTTGTTTGTTGCTTTGCAGTTTTGCACCTGGTGTACTTGCGCGTACTCAGAGTCCTAAACATGACGAAACACGCGTCCTTTAAGCGTAACCGCGTACACACACTTCGTGAACACATGCGGGCCTGGTGTGACGACGTTCCTTTGGCATATGACCTGTGGTTATAAAGCATTTATCTTCCCCTCGAGTCAGTCACGTTAATGCTGGTTTCATACTAGCTTTTTCGTGCTGGTCCGTCATGTCGCACGACAGCATTTGCGCAACAGCCAAGCTTAGCTAACCACGTGACCTAAAACGTGCCATGGTCGCCGCGACATAGGCTGCGACCATTCTTCCGACAAGTCCGATAAATCGATATTTTGTCGTGCTGGCTTCTTCCCTGCGACAGACAACTAAGAGTTACTTGAACTCAACTTTCTGCGACACCATCTCTAATGCCGTAAAACTGACATGAAATGCATGAAAGATATTTTACATATTATTTTGTTTAACTCCTCCGCAGCGAAGGGACATCGATAAATGATTCATTTTGGGATTTGGGTGACCTTCCACCGTAAACAAATGGCGCTATGATGTTGAGCTGTCCCTTCCGCAAAACCACGAAAAAATTATGAAATACTCGCGACACTGTCGCAAGCGACACGCGACAGCAACTTTTTGTCGCGGCAACAAAAAAAGCAGTAAGCGCGACACACGACACTACAACTTGTGGTTTTGCGACACGTGTTGAGCGACAGCACGACAACGAGTTAATGAAGCCAGCATAACGGGTACAGGAACCAGCGGCAGATTTAATGAAAAGGGCCCTGTCAGCACCTTAAAAGGGGCATTTCGTGATCTACAACATCTCCCCTCCCCCCCGACGTTACCTAAAAGATAGTTGGCATTTTATCTCATCTTAACCGTTGCCTAGTAATCCATGATGTATCAATATCTTACGTGCAAATTTTTCGGAGTAACTGTAAGAAATTTACACTTTTGTATTTTTCTTTCTGTCCGTAAACAGACAGAATTACAGCACATGGCTATGGGACCGTGGGAAACAAGCATTTGCCTCATCACAAAAACCGTGAATCCATGAATCAACTCAAATATATTTGTGAATAAGCTTTTCTCAAGGAATTCTAGTGAACCATGAATAAAATCTACTCACCAAAAATGTGAAGTTATTCTATTTTATACATGTATCTTACGAATGAGTCCACTAGGCATTTTTGTGCTCAAAAAGCCACCATCAGAAACCCGACTACTAGCCACATAAAAATTTCGGTGCGCCCACGCCTAGGAGCGGTCCCACGCTAGCATCGGACGCCCCACCATATGACGTCACTGGCAACCAGAATCCTTTGCTCAATTTTGTACCTTCCCCAAGCTCCACTTTCGGGGAAGGGCCTGGATGAGGGTTACTAGTTGGATCAATTCGTAGTATACCATGTATAGAAATGAATACACTCACAAAAATTTTGGTGAGGTATAATTCTATTTCATCATTTTCTCACATTAACGAAATGACCCAACTAGTGCATGACTGCCACACTTGTCACTAGGTGGAGGAAGTGGAGCCGGTATTCTCAGTAGTTAATCCAGTGGGATTTCTCGCCATGTGTTCTTTTTAATGGAAGCTTAACTAATTTTGCCCCATAGTATAGCAATATACATAAAACATGATTAGTATATCATAAACAACATCAATATCAAGGTCCAGATAAGTCATACCGGCACTCCTCACCTTATGAGCATTATTACATGATGCATAGCATCCCTCCTCTTACCTGACTGCTTTGGCTGTCATGATGTTTTGGCCACGGTTTGGTTACTATAGGACGTCCTTCATATAAATATTTTGAAATGTAGTAGGCGTCCTCCTTCCTGCAATACAAGAAAACAGCTTCCATTATCAGAAATGTTTCCAATCTAGTGAAACCCAGATGTGCCTGACTTCTTAATCTCATGAGCCATGATGTTTTAAGGGCGATATTCTGTCCAGTGAGAGGCTTTCACTTTTAAAGCTCAGAGCTGAGGTGAAGTTGGACCCAGCGTGATAATGTTTGTTTTGTTGCCGGTTTTTGGCTTTTAAGGTTTTCTTGAGTTATAAAGAGGGCTGGCAGCAATTGAAAGATCCATAGATTTTCCCTCAAACAGCAGTGGCGTTGGTAATAATGTCGGCGAGCTCTGACTGACACCACCGTTTATCCTCATGATCACAGTAACACTGGTAGTTCTGGAAGTACTACGATTGGTTCGGTCATAACTTGAGTGTCTGAGTTTTAAGATCCTGAAACCAGCACGAGAAGAAATAACATTGTGAGAGTCTCCGGAATCGCATTATACTTTTTGTCGGTAGATAACGCATGAATTTCGGACAACCTCTGTAGAAGCGGCCATAAGGAGGAGATGTCTGTCTTTCTTGTCAGTTCAAGGAGAGTGGGGCTTTGTCCAAAGGTTCAACCGGCTCGCCCGCTACGTTATTGGATGAATAATGGAAGATCCCAATAAGGAGTGAGTTTCCGAATATTTGGACGTTTATTAACATTCTCCTTTATGAGATCCGAATACCTTACTTTCTCTATCATGTCCTGGCAATCATGGATAGTAGAAATTGCAGACAGGTCGTTCCTAATAGTCGAAGGTTGGAGATTTTCTTGAAAAGAGAGACGTCATGAATTTAGCCACTTTGCCTACATAGGTCAGATACGGAATCAACCTTATGTTTTCTTGTCACCAGACATTGATCGTCGAAGTCGGCTATTGTAGATATTGGAGGTTGACTTCTTCGTGCTCCCGCCGCCAGTGAGCCGCTTCTTCTGAAAAGCCCTTGTGGGGGGGGAGCGTTGAAGGCGAGCTGCGAGAGGGGCCACACAGTCAAGTGTAGAGACTTTTGTCTTTGGAGCGACACGCTTCTGTTTCTTTTTCTTCTTCCTTCTTTCTTTCTTTTCTTTCTTTCCGTGGTTGTCTCGACCGGATGAGAGGTTGGGGGTTGTTGACATGTAAAGGAATCCAGTCTTGGAATGTTCTTCCAGTATGCTGACCAGCCTCAAAAACCAAACCTGACTTGGCCAAAATGGGGCTACAAGCATCAATCTTGCATGACCTTGATTGCTGAAAATTCGTCAGTACTTTTGCCATAATTGTTATGCGGGTGGAAAGGCGAATGCAATCAGGTTCTCCCCACTTATTGTAAAGCAGTCCTTCACCCAGGCTTTCTCTTGCCGTTTCCAGCCACGTGCAGTCGGTGTTGGTAGTTGGTGATTTTTGGCTGTTTGCAAACAATCTACGCATGGGCCTGTACATGTTTTGGGAAAATCATCTGGCCTACGCGCTGTTGAGATGCACTCCACGGTTGAATTCCGAGTAAGCTTCATCTGGCTGATTTCCACTCTGGAAAGACTGTCTGCAATACAGTTTATGACTCCTGGGAGATGTTCCCCGTGAGGTAATTTAAATGATACTTGCACCAAGAGAGGAGGCGGATTGTTGTAGTGCACATGAGGATACCCTTCGTTCCTCCTTGGGGTGGTTAATGAAGGCAACAACAGTGGAATTGTCCGATCTATTTTCACTGACTTCCCAAAGAATATTTGTTTGAACCTTTAGAGCGGGGTAGACTGCTAGCAACCTCTAGGACCTTTATATGGAGCTTCCTTATCATCTTGGACCATACTCCCTTATTCTGAGGGATCTCATGTATTCTCCCCATCCTGTCTTCGAATCATCTGTTGTTATCATAACTTGATGAGGAGCCTCTTGGAACTTCTTTCCCACCATAAATTCTTCGTGTTGCTTAACCACCGTAGGTGCTTCGCAATCTTTGGCTTTAACGATACTTTGACGATTTAGATCGTGACGGTAGTCTCTGGAGTAACTCCGGAGGTAGTAACTGGAGAAGTCTCATCCTCAATCTGCATAAGTGGTAGAAGGTCTACCAAACTTGCAATCATCCCAGCAGCGGAGCCATAATTAGCCGTAGAAAAATTCCTATTCAGAATGAGCAGGATACAATCCATCCCCTCAATCTTGAAATTCTCTCTTCTGTTGGAAAAGCTTTGGCTGTATTTAAGTCCAAAAGCGCTCCTAGGAACTCCGGTTTCTGTCTTGGAATAAGACTGAATTTCCTTTCGTTTAATTCATAAAGCCAGCTCTTTATAACCGTAATTCATACACATTACTGCTTTTAACAGACTGATTTGCTTGGGGCTACAATCCACCAAAGCGTCGATGATAGTACGAAAATTTGGATGCCCTCCTTCTCAGATGTTCTGCCACTGTCTTTACTATTCTTGTAAATGTAGGGAGAGCAGTTGAAAGTCCGAATGGCAGAACTTGGAATTGAAAGACGGTTGTCAAAGAATCTAGCGAAGACCATTTTTGAAGAGGAAAAACTGGAACATTGAGGTTTGCGTCTTTAAATCCTGGTTCGGGGCGCCGAACCATCCCTTCTCCACATCTTTGGACGACCGCTGAAAGGGTTTCCATTCCGAAATGTCTGGTCGAATACATCTGTTTCGAGAGGGCGTAGATTATTGATAGGTCTGAGGTCTCCTGTTTTCTTCGGTGCCAGGAAGAAAATCGAATCGAAGCCGTCCATAGTTTTCCTTATTGGAAAAATTGCTCTTTCTTAGCATTCTCTCACTTCCGTCTTAATATCATAGCCTTACAGTCTCTTAATGCGATAGGCGTATTTCAAAATCTGAATTTCATCGGCGGAAGATCGTAAACTCCAAATGGTAACCTTCTAAATAGTTTGTAGAATCCATTGATCCGAGTTATCGACCGCCACGCGCCGGGGGAAAACTTCAGAGACGCCCTGCCCCCACCGGCGTCAAAGGTAGGTAGTCAATTGTACTTTCCTCCCCTACTCGCGCTCCACATCTGGCGCCTCTACGTCTGTAGTAGGAAGAATAGCTTTCTGAACTGGTCTAGAGCCTCTATATTTTGTACTTGCTATCTTAGAGTCCATATCGACTTCTGAAAGGAACCTCTATTCCTCTATTGGCAGACCATAACTGGAGGCGTAGGACCTTCTGCGGTAGCCATATCATACGGTCTGTATCTATAAGGCTATATTTGGAGTGAGGCCTCTGGACTTTATTACTATAGACCTCTTGGCATCTTGATCTGCAGCCTTTATACGTTCTTCTTCCTGAGAAGCTAAAGTAGACCACTGTCCGCCAAAGAGATCCTTCCTCTGGGAGCATTAGGAGAACTTCTTTGGCTCTGTACAATTCAAAAGCATCAACATCATCTTTCTTCTTAGAGCCACTAACTGGTAAGCCCTCTCGTGAAAAGTTCTGACAGAAACGTGATGAAGATCGCCTAGACAAAAGGCATCACTCAATAGCTTAGACAGCTCTACATTAGGCTCCATAACCCGTTCATAAGGGGGCTAAGAGACAACAAGGATACATTTGAAGTTTCTCTTCCATCAACGAGCGATCTGTGTTCCAAATGGCGGAGTCGGCGTCTTGCCTCATTCCATGAATCACTCTAATGGACTGTTCCTATGCTTCTTAGAAAACCTCCTTCACACGCAACATGGAGGGCATGGTCTTGGCTTGCATAAAGTCTTCTTCTCATCAGATTTCATTTTCTCCCAGCAAGTCTAGGAACCAGGTACAGATAAGAATTCTTTATCTTCCTCAATTGAAGGGAGACTCTCAGGATCCATCTGAGAGGGGAGTCCTTCCTCTGATAATCAGTCCAATAGACTTCTGAACCTATCAATAGTCTGTCTTAGTCTGTCGTAACAGGAATGATAGGCTTCACATCCTGTTTCCTATATGCCCTTTTGCGGCCAAACCAGGTCCGAAGTTGTAGAATATTGAGGAGTAGCATAATCACTTTCATTCAATCCCTACCCGATGAACTAAACGGCTGCCCAAAAAAGTTGTCAGCAACATCTGGAGATCGGAGCGTAGGTCTTCAAAATCTTCCGTCATAAGGGAGTCAACATCAAATCAGGAGCTCCAAATATTTGGGAATTTCTCTAACTCTTCGTACCCTCAAACAGATCAGAATCTTTACACAAATTATCACTAATGCGCTCTTGACTTGAAGTACCTTGACTAAGATTGGCAACGCATGTTAAGCATCAGTTGATCATTTTTGAGTAGTTTTTCGTGGCTTGACTCGAGGAGAAACACTGGTAGAGCAGGGCATCATGTTAGGCTGCGGCTGGGTTTCTGTGATGAATCACATTAGATGATTCACAAGAGGATAATCCTCTTCCAAGTTAGCAGATCTAGCACCTTCGGGATTCAGTACTTCATGTTTCACGGCGGACTCTTTTAATCATCAGAAACAGATAACTTAACTCCAGACTTGGAGTAAATAACATTATCTTAGGCTTTTGATATAGATTTTCAGAGACATCACTCATCCTTAGACCTTTTCCTGGAAGATCCACTATAAGCAGCAATTTCACTTTTCACCGAGGAACGAGTCCGTCCTAGAATCAGTTTTGCCGAGGAGAACCACTGACTTATTCTCTGATAAACAGTCTTTGATTTAATGGACATTATGAGATGAATTTTCACTATTGTCTAGAACCTGAGAACTTTCCAGTCAAATGGGACTTGTACGGATGACGGGGAGAATACCTGAAGGAGAGCCTCTAGTTCTTCGGTAGTCATGGCTAGAAGAGTCATGATGCTTTCTCTTACTACCTGAATGAGACTTTCTAAACGGAGAGTAGAAAGTATTCTTAGCACCAGGGCCATCCCTATCTGGAGAACGACTGCTGCGACGGCTGTAATGGTTCCTCAGAAGACTTCCCTTTAACGACCACATTTTCAAAATCTTTACTTCTCTCATAAGAAACGTCTTCTACGGAGACTATCACGTGAGGTCTTGTGCGTAATGGACTGCGATCTCTGGAAGGAGAGCGACGTCTAAAGGAAGTAGAAGAATGATCATTATCCTTTCTGGCCCCAGATAAGAGAATCGAAAGGAGAACCCTTTCTGGAAGTATGGCGGCGGCTGGTCGATTGGGTATATTGGTAAGCCAGACGGAGACTAACCAGCTGAGCTGAAGAAACGCGCCCGACGGTTGAATAGGCGGTTGAACGGATGAAGTATTCTGTCGGGACGCCGCGACGGCCCGAGAATGTACGATAACAACCTGGAGAACGCGGAAAACCAAAAGATGCAACAAAAAAAAACAAAAAACATGTATTACTTGGAAGTACGTGGAGTAGAAACTTTCCTTATCGTTGTGCACCTCACATCACAACTTGAACTTTCTTCAGAGTCGGGGAGGAATAGGCTGACTCTCGTTGAAGACATACTAACATCCATCATACTAGTCATATGTTTCCTTTAATAAGTTTCATGACTTGTTTCCGGTACACATCCATCGGTAACAACGGCGGCCCTAGTTGAATAGGCTTAGTCACCACCACGGGACGATATGCACGGCCGTCAGGAGGATTAGAGCCGACTCTGGAATAATCATCTTTCTATTTAAACTATCTCTATATCATCGTCACGCAAGCCACACATCTATTACGGAAATCGCCGATTCCCGAGTACCACCTGTACCCTTATCAATAACTCTATTATCTGTCCATAGGGTTTTAACAACGTCGTTGAGATTCCCTCGCCGCCGACACGAAGTCGCCTTCATTCATTATCATACCCCATCTGTAGACGCCACGGGCGCCGTGGCCTAGTTGTTTATCATTTCCCTCCATGGGAATTAAGTGCCAGCCTGATTGGTTTGGTATTGTGAATCATCACTGAACTGAGGCAGAAGTTCTTCCCGTTGATTATACTGCAAGGTCGTCGGATCACTAGAATGAATAGAGCCGTCAAAAAACCATGGCTGGATTTCTTTGGACTTATAATGAAGCGGCACCGTCGGACTACTCACCGTTGAAAATCTTCTAATTCACTGTGAATGGAAGTGGTGGATTGACCAGCCAATCGTAAATAATCACTAATCCACCTGGGTTAACTCATACTGGCCCTTTAATCTTGAATAACTGCAGGAGTGGCTGGACGGGTTAGCCCTATAAAATTTCTGACAGCCTCCGTGGCCACCGTCTTAAACACAATCGCCTTGAGACTAGATTCAAAGGTAGACTTGTGTAGTCTTGAACTTCTTTAGGTTGAGAGGTTCGTTTTAATAGACTTCACCGGCGGATGACCCGGCGGGAGATGCCCCGAACGGAAAAGGTATAGGTCCCCTTAGCCCTTGGACCTTCATGTCTTCTTAATTTTCTCTCCATATATACATCTCATCCATTCACTCAAAGTACTTCTGAACTTCATTCTGACTCACCTTGTGATGTTTACAGGACTATATCTTGACACTTTCTACATTCACACTAGCTCATGTGATCTTTGTCCTGTCTTCGAAGGAATCCTTGCATCTGACCACTAACTCGATCACGTCTGGTGTAATGGCGGTTTCATAATGCTGCAAACATCAAGAATAAAAGCATACTTGTAACATATGTTTGGTACGACATTGCTACACCTGCTCCGAGAACCATGAATCCTAAGGGTGGAAACAGAAAAAGGCCAGAAGACAGACGAGACAGAAGATACAGGGCACCTCCCCCCCAAAAAATTTAAGAAAATTTTGAGATTCTCGCATAATCAGGTATAACATAGACGAACATAAAGACATGGCTGCACCGCGATCCTAATCGACAAGGCGAAAAACCACTGAACCTAATGCAAGGGACAACATACACGTGACACACATATCCCCACTAATGCCTTGCGGTCTAAGTGTGGACTTACCGAGGGGGGACAAAACCTGGCCAAGGAATAAGCCCACTTCATACCCGCAAGACGAGCAAGCGCAAACAAACAAAAAAGAAAAAAGACAAAAAACAAAAAAAAAAAAAAAAAAAAAAAAAATACACAAGAGGTCCGAGGCTCGCTGTGCACCCATGTTAATGGGATAACACATTCATATATATCTTGATACTTAATTTAACAGCTTCCAAATTCTGAAGTGCCGAATTCTGATCCTCCGATCGTCTATCTTTAAAAGTCTTCAAAACAACCATCACCCAACAATCATCCAACTCCGCTCAGAGCCGTAATAACAACTTATAATCAGATAGTAAAATATAGATCTTGTCTCCATAAACGTCGATGATTGGGTAAAAATTATGTGTTTAATCCCAGTAAAAAATACACACTGGCCGCCCCACTGAGACACACAAAAAGCAAGGATCTCTGTGTCGCCAGTGACTCAATGGTTGGGCGTATACCGATGCTAGCGTGGGTCCGCTACTATGAGTCGTGGCCGCGCACCGAAATTTTTAATGTTGGCAGTACGGGGTGTCTGATGGCTTTTTTGAGCCAAAAATGCACTAGTTTGGAATCATTTCGTCATGTAATAAATGGATGAAATAGAACATCAGTGCTGGAATCACGAATGCACCTTAGTGTGGGCTCTTATTTCGCAAGCGAGCAATGTCACACTTAGTGTGACTATAGGTGTGCCTGAGGGGGCCCCTGAGAGCATATTTAAGGGGGCCCTGTCACATCTTGCTTACACTACTGACTCTAAATCCGCCACTGACAGGAACTGCTCACATGCATTTAAAGACATTAAGAGATTTCTGAAAGAACGCCCCAATTTTTCCTCTAACCCGTTTTTTTACACATTAGAATGCTTACCAATGTCTTGGATCAACACATGTGAATAAGCCGATACGCCGTTTATATGTAATAAGAGGTGACTTTAGTACTTTCCTTCTGTCGTGCACATAGAAAGTCAAAGCATGGTTTTTCTTGGGGAACGATTACGATACGGTGGCTTTAAACGTGTGTATGTGTTTGCAAGCACTGTCAATAAAAACTCGTGTTTAAAGTGACAGGAGGAGATTCTTTTAGGATACGAATTTCTCTCAAATGCACAGGATCGATGTAGCCCACCTACCAGAACGTTCCTAATGTTTATTGGACAAACAAGTACAAAAGAACAGCAAACCTTGTTTTTTGAACTTGGCCTGACTATCGGTAATGACTTCCAAGAACAAAAAACCCGCTCTTTGACTTCTGTCAGGCACGACATCAAGTACTAAATCATCATATTTATTACATAAGACGGCGTAGTCCGGCTTATTCCTTCAGGTGTGATCTAATCCATTGGGAAAGTTCCCAATATGGCAAAAACCCGTTACGTAAAAATTGGGGCGCTTCTTTCTGGAAATCATCCCCCTCATGTCCTCTTTTATGCTTGTGACCACTGAAAACGCATTGATGTCCCGCCTTGAAAGATAAACGCCACCACCAATAAAGAGTGGTAAGAAAAGACAGTTTTTTCCTACCAACCCAAACCAGTTGCATGTTAGAGAGGTATCTAACAGCTTTGGTGCTCCCGGTACCAAGTCCTTAGTCACAAACATACACTTATGGGTGGGTATTCTGAAAGGAAGACCTAACTTTTTAGTGACAATGCAATCTCAATTCAATTCAACGCGAGGATCAAGTAAATTAATGATACAACCCGAGAAAGTAAACTGATAATATTATATTAGAAATTCGTATCGTCATAGATTCTGTCTAGAATCATGCACACAGGCCCACACCCTTCTAAAATATTAATATAATTGAAGTGCTGCCCAGCTTGAAACTCTGAATAAAGACTGAAATACATTCGTGCTCATAATCTCTGGTATCCACATAAAAACAGTCCTCTACGGCCCCTTGTATTTCTCATGGCTAGATGCGGGAGGTCCGGGTTCGGGTCGGTGTATTTTGTCGTTATTTAATCCTGTGCTCGCCAGTTTCTCCAACGTTCTATATAATATTTTATCAAGTTACTTCTCGGTTTGATCATTTACTTGATCCTCGCGTGCATTGAATTGAGTTTCGCATCGTCAAGATTCTGCTTAAGAATCATGCATCCCTGGCCCAACCTTCTAAAAATACGTAGCTATACTTGCTACAGAAAATGGATTTTTTGATGAATTTTTTCAATTTAGATTTAGCAAATTCCTGATAGTGCCTTTTATTTTACTTACTGACTTCTTTTCAGTTGCTTTATTCTCCGCATCCCCTCATTTTCCTAGTATCAGCGGGGCTCTCTTTACTGGACAAGGCTTTTCTCCTCATTCTGTCGACCTTCATCTCAGATTTCCCCTCTCAGTATCACTGGCACTACAGCAAACACATCCTTGGCTGAGATCCTGTTTCAGATTTTCTTGGACTTAGACTGCAGAGTTAAACATGTATCGGTTAATATCACATTTACTTTTCACAATCCAACACAAGAACAAATTCACACTCAAGCACATAACATATACCCACCTTTTTAAGGCCCTAGACACATGCTTATCATCTATTTTAATATTGTGGTCAATACCCATACCACTCAATATAGAAACTGTTTTACCCAACAAACATCACATAACTCTTGAATACAGTTTCCTGAATTGAATATATTGGATGCATTGTAATTGCATGTAACAAGTACATATATCAGTGACATTCAATAAAAAAATGTGGAGTGCAATTTTCGGTTTGACAGATCTGTGCCAGAGTCTAAAACTGTTAAAAACACACCCAGGTCTATGTCAGGTCCAGGTCCTTTGTGAAAATCAGAAGACACTTGTTGCAAGTCCATGTCGGGTGTTAACTTTCAGGTGTCCTCTCTCATCCCCGTTTGTGGCTGTGTAAAATCCGGTCTATGTACATATTCTCGGTCATCGTTGAAAACGGGCATGTGTGGTGTGTGTTTGTGGTTGTGTGTTGTTGTGTGTGCATGTGCCGCACATATATGCATGTGTCATGTGCGTGGGAGGGAAAAGGGTTTGCGTACGTACATGTGATTTTTATAAATTTGTGGTTTGTATTATCAAAACTCAATGTAATGTTAAAAGTTTTCATCCAGCCACACCACACAAGCAATCAACCACAAAAACTACCTTTGTAATGGACCATGTCCCTTAGTTGAATGAGCAGCTTCCCAAACCGCACTTAAGCACAATCACCCTTGACGGACCTTTAGATGTTGCTACAGACAGTCTTCTTTGCTGCGTCTGATGTTCCTTGTTCCTTCGAAGATTTCCTGCCTTCTGTCTCTTCGGGCAATCCCTGAAAAACGATGCCCTCTCTGGCCGCATTCAAAACATTCCTTTTGCATCATTGCGTACCTCCCATGGTGGTCTGGCCAACTGTGCACCCCCCTGGCTCTTCTTAGTGATGGACATTTTGCCGAAAGATGGCCCGCCGATTTGCAATGAAAGCACACCCGAGTTGAGTGCGAGCATTTACTCGTGTCGTGCCTTTCGCCACACTTCTTGCAATACAAGTTCTTTAGCACAATACACCCGACTATGTGGCTTCCAAAATGATGACATTCAACACACTGGCCATTTTGAAACCACGGAGCCTTGGGGCAGCAGATAAGACGATGCCCAGATTTCCCACAGAGAAAACAAAGACCGTATGACTTGCTATCGATTACCATACTCGACCGTTTTTTGTCTGCCCCATCAGCAACATTACTTGCTGGGCAATCGGCTTCTTTGTGATCTGTCTTGCCACATATGGAACACTTCTTGCTGCAACTGTAGCACACATTGTCCCCTGAATACGTTGGGCAATCTGACCACATGTGGCCCAGTTTACCGCACACAAAGCAATTGGCTTGATCCCCGTCATCTTGAGCAACCGACCAGCATCTGAAGCAACGCATAGGAGGTGGTTTGGGTTTAAGAGCTTTCTTCACAACACCTTCATCTTTACCTGGGCTGATTAATGTAAAAGAACAAGTGTATTAAAGGTAATAGTGCATGGCCTTGAGTATTTGAGTGGAGATTTTTGGTAGAGTCTTGCAAACTCTATTTTATCCACATACTATATCGTATTATAAAAAATATGTGGTTTACATTTTCTGCGGCCATCTTAGCTTATTTGTAGGGGGACAGGTTTCAAATTGCTTTGAAAGATATACCAACTTATTCATCTAGTCCCAAGGATATATAAAAGCAGATTTTATGTTGCCTCAACATTTAGTTTTGTTTATATTAAAACTTTTCAAGGTCATCTGGAAGATTTTCTCTTACAATGTTCAGATTTTATGAAATTAACCCATCTGAGTGGCAATTAGCAGCAATCACAATCTTTTCATCACAATCTTTTCATCACAATCTTTTCATCACAATCTTTTCATCACAATCTTTTCATCACAATCTTTTCATCACAATCTTTTCATCACAATCTTTTCATCACAATCTTTTCATCACAATCTTTTCATCACAATCTTTTCATCACAATCTTTTCATCACAATCTTTTCATCACAATCTTTTCATCACAATCTTTTCATCACAATCTTTTCATCACAATCTTTTCATCACAATCTTTTCATCACAATCTTTTCATCACAATCTTTTCATCACAATCTTTTCATCACAATCTTTTCATCACAATCTTTTCATCACAATCTTTTCATCACAATCTTTTCATCACAATCTTTTCATCACAATCTTTTCATCACAATCTTTTCATTCTTAAACAGGGTTATGATTATTCACTATATTTAATATAAATTCCATTCTTTTTAAAAAGGTGCTAATTATTTTTTTGTGAAAGTGTCAAAGTAGAATCCTTCTAAAGGTGGTACCCTTGAATCATACTTGTTCAGCCTGACATAAAGGGGAGTTTCTGTAACCTGACCCATCTGACACACTTTTTTCTGACACACTTATGAATTCGGAAATCTTAACAGAATAAACCTGTGCTTCACAGAATGAACCCGTGCTTTATTCCATGAAGGGTTTCCGAATTCATAAATGTGTCAGAAAAAAAGTGTGTCAGATGGGTCAGGTTACGGAAACTCCCGATATAAAGCACTTGTAAAAAAAGCAAACTACTGCAGATTGATATCCATCATCATAAATGGATAGCTTCCTCACTCTACTCACCATAATTTAATCACTTTCAGAATAATATTTACACAGTTCTGATTATGCAAATTAACACTTTTAAATGCAATAATTCATAAAAGGCATCAAAAATTAGCTGAAATCAAGATCAAATTTGTCTCCATTGCGCACTAATACAACAAGCCTAAAGAACATAAAACGGTAGGTAGTCACTACGCTGGCTGATTGGCCTGCCAAATTTCGTTAAGAGGCTTTTATCTTGTGAATGTCGCAAGGTTCTAGCTACATATGAGGGATCCCTTGGTGCACCTATAACACAAGTTTGGTTCCATTGAACTTCCAATTTTCAATTTAGGTCATTTTATTTTAGTGATACATACACACTGTACACACATACATGTCACAACAGAATGCAAATTGGTCCTGCCAGCTATAGTGGCGGCCCCAAAACGAACTGGAAAACAGTTTGTTGCAAAGTGAATTTAGTGTCAAGTTTATTGTTGGAATGGCTTGGACGCAAAGTCATTTAAAAACAAAAAGATTCCTGTATGTATTTGGGGGTTCCCCTGAATCCTACCAAGAAACGGAGCGTGTTACCCAGTTTTGATGCAATTAAACATAACCAGCTAGGACCCAAAGAAATTGCTTAAATTTTCAAGGTGAATCGCTTAAACAAAGTTTCACTTTTAATGTCATTTATTTTCTTATTACCTGGAATGTTTTTCCTCTTCTTCCTCATCAGACTCCAAGGATATTATATCAAACACCTTGTCAGTAGTCTCGGGTTGGATTTCTGCTAGAATGTCATCATCATCAACAACTTCTTCACCCTCCTCGTTACCTTCACCATCACCAGCCTTGCGGCTTACAATATCAATAAGTTCTATCTTGATGGACTTCTTCAGCTGTAGGCAGAGCTCTTCCCCAAGTCAAGGTTCAGATCGTCCATCGCTACCTCAAACTCATCCTCCTGTGCCTTCTTAACATCTGGTTGAGTTTCTCCACCACTACTTGTACTATCATTGTCTTTCTTGCTAGCACCATTCACTAGTTTTTTATTTACACGGGCATTTTTCTTATGACAGGTGGGACACGAAGACGCACACTTGCACCGTCCTGACACATTCCCACAATCCAAAACACAAAAAGTCGTTCGGCAGGAGCAATGTCACTTTGACCACATATTCCGCCAGTTGAAGATGAGTACCTGCGTGCTTTTTCTTCAGGTGAATTTGGAGCTTTTGGTGTTACTCTTCAGTTCTATTATGAAGACATAAAAAGAATCTAACGGAACACAAGGAATTTCCTTAAGAGTGGGGCACCCAACTTTTTGAAAGCCATGTTTTGTATATTTAGGAGCTTATAATCACACCGGGCCTGTTTCACAAAGACTACGATCGATTGTAAGTTTGATTTATCAGCGTAACTCGTCAAGCGTAAGTTTGAACTTAACAATCAAGTTTACAAACTTACGCTTGATCGAGATAATGCTGATAATCCCCCCCCAAAAAAACACTACAATTGATCGAAGTCTTTGTATAGGTGAAACTTAAAACCACCAAGATCACAGACCGGTCCAACAGGATACATGCCGTGGGGAAACATGCATATACGGCGTGTGTTTTCTGTGTTAATCTGAAAACTTGTAATATAAGGTGTTTTGTATTGTGTCCATGCACAACAGATATCCAAGGAGGTTCTCTTTAGGAATGATAGGACGTAGTTAAGTTCAGAAATAAGTTTTTTGGTTTTCTTAATAACTTCTTTGTCTATAGATCTTCAAATAAATGTGGATCTCAGAAAGTCTCATGTCCCTTATGATAGTTATAAGATTAGTTTAATTAAAAAAATTAAGATCAAGGGATATTAATGTCACTCACAAACATTACCAGCAAAACAATGTCATCACGATGCTGTCACAAACCAACAGTTTGTCAATCACAAAGCTGTCATCACAAAAACCGCATCAAGATTGCGGTATTAATGAGAGTTTTACCTTTGCAAAACTCATTTACCGTGCTCCATTTTTAGTGTTTAAGAGGTTCTAAGTGATTAACTTAAGGACAGTGTTAACCCTGAATTCCGAGTATCTATTTTGGTTTGTAAACTTTGCAAATATTTGATATTGCATGTAAAGTATACATTTCTAGAAAGAAAAATTGGATGAACCGCTGGTGGCATCAGCTTAATGTAATAAACTTTCCGTATTTTGCCCAAAATTTTCAGACAGCATAACAAAAGACATTTGATTTTATAATTCCTATGTTATTTTAAAGAAAACACCTCTAGACAAATTTGTCTAGGGACAGTTTTTTAATTTTTTAAATAGGGCTTACCTTTGAAATATAAGGAAAAATGTCAAAAAAAATGTGATTTTTACTTTTCTTTACCAAAATTTGAGATTATTGGAGACTATACTTTAGTTAGAAATTGAGAAAATGTTCCTAGAGACGATTGCTATCGATTTTTTCCCTCATACGAAAGAAACCTTACCTTTTACTTCGGTATTTTTGGAGTTTTGTCTGAAAATTTGCACATTTGTGAAAATTGAAAATTGAGAAAAATCTGTGTTTTCGTGAAAAATTGACATTTCACACCATTTCAAGGCTGTTCTACTTTCCAAATAATTTACCTTTGGAACTCAAAATTGAGTATGTTCTGCAAGTGATTGATGTGAAAACTACATCGTTTTATTTATTGCCACTACTGAATCCAAAAAATCTTTTGGGCTTAACTCCAGAAATCAGAAGGAAATTGAAATTTTATCTAGCTTAAATTAGCGATTTGTTTACATTTTCAAATATTTTTTGTTTTCCAAGATGCGTTCGCGCAAAAGTACATAAAAACATGCGAACGCTCAGTACGCAGCAAAAATTCCACCATGCGAAGCGATGCTGCGCCTTGGCGCCTGACAGCGGGTAATGTGCTAAATTCCCGCCGTTAGACCATGTGTTTTTGTGACTTTAAATGTCAAATAGCTGCTTTAAAACGGCAAAAAAAATACGCTCAAGATGTTGGCAGGGGCTCACCTTTGTTGGTAAGTTAGAACACAGGTTGGTGTTAAAATGGTCAACAAAATCCAGAAATTTGTTGTAAAAACAAAAGTCTGCTAGGGTTGACATGCCTTAAAAATGTTAACAGGATCCGCAAAAAGAGATTTCAACATATCAGGTGTCCCTAAAAACTCGAAAGTATGATTTTTGCCCTGATGTAAAGTTTTACATCAAAAATATCCCCATACTGAAAGGATTAGCTGAGAAACGTTTCTTTGGACAAAAATTGTGAAATTTCTAAATTTTGTATAGGAGGCACATACGAAATTCAGCCTATGTTTTACATTGAAATATAAAAAATCAAATCGCCATTTTTCTCTCTAATTAAGACATTTCGGTAGCAAAATACAGGCAAGATATCTATTGATTGTCTGATCTAATGAAATTACTATTATGACACAATATTAGGGTGCTCAAAACTCTAGTTGCAACCTTTAAATTTTTTTTCTTTGATAATGGCCATTTGAAACATTGCAGGACTGCAGCCTTAACAACTTTGGTTGGTATTCAATAGGGTTGCATGACACAGACTTTAGTAGGCGACTAGTCACCCCAGATAGACGCGGCTACGACTATTGGCGATTATCAAAGGAAAGATTTAGTATGTGCCACCGCCCTATGAATTTGGCAAGCCTCAAAGGGAATAAACTGGATGTTGAAAGATGTGGTGCAGAATTCTGAATTTATCCCCTATCAAAGTCAAAATTTCCATGAGTTAAAAGCTTACTTAGTGTTCAGAAATACATGTAAAACATTGCACTGTGTTGTATTCATTGTTACATTAAAGGACATTGTCGGGGACATTGTACACATCATTTGACGAGTGATAAACAAAATAAACACACTATATTCAAGGTGTTTGTTTTCATAACAAATTGACACGTTTTGACTGTTAATGATGACAACAACCATTTTAAAAGCTTCAAGAAAAGAACTCTTTCTCACTCATGTGCATGCTTAATGAAATTCGATAATGTAGTAACAGGGCGTATCAATAAAAACGCAACAAAACATTCTATCCAATTTTTGTCCGATAATTGCATAACAAATTAATTAATGCCATCTTACAGCCACATATCTCTATTTCTAAAGATACCGTAAACAATTGTCATGTGCGGGTCATGGGTACCCTATACCTGCCAAACATTGAGAACCCAAATATCAGATGCATGTGTCACAAAACTCATCACGAAAAGCTTATATGAGTGGTGTTTTATTGTTGGCCCACGTTCGGCCTCTGGTGGAGTACACAGCCCTGATGTTCTGGATTTAGTGTTTTTGAAGCTCAGGATAGTGCTTCAGGAACCCGGAACTATTTCGGGCTTTTCTGACAAGTATTTAAAGATTGTTGAAATTTCCGAAATAGGATACTCCCTTTTTTTGCTTTTTGAAAGTTCAAAATAGATGATTCCTATAAACAGGGAAGGTTGGCAGGTATGATCTTTGTTTTTTGGACAATGTTACAAAGTGAGGCTTGGGACCAGTTTCAAGTAATGCTAACAAATCCTATTCAATTTCCCTCCCTTTCACTTCAGTCATTGCAAGTGAATGGAATTTATATTTGAAACTGGTCCAAGCTGAATTTGGTCCATTGGTTATTTTTTCCCCATGACCGCACATGAAAAACTAACCTATCATTGGAAGAGGGGATTTGTGGCTTTAAGATGGCACTAGTTAATTTATACGCACCCACATTGTGAGGTTATTATCTTTTATACATGTTATACTACGAATGATCCAATAGTGCATTTTTGGTGCTCAAAAAGGCCTGAGACACCCCTATTGCACATTAAAAACTTTCGATGCGACCATGCCTAGCAGCGGTGGGGGGGGGGTCCCATGCTAGCATCGATGCCCAACCATGACGTCACTGACCTTGCTCATTTTTGTACTCCCAAGGCTCCACTTGCCGGGGAAGGGCCGGGATGAGGGTTACTAGTTGGACCATTCGTAAGTATACAGTATAAATAGAATAACCTCACCAATTTGGTGA
>JAMKCH010007344.1:0-65989 GCA_023653785.1 Ophioderma brevispina | reverse complement strand
TAATTTAAACAGTGATTAAATTGTAGCTACTAAAATGTCTTGAAATACTGCTTCCAGAAATTTCCGTAAATTTACGGACATTTTTTTTACATGTAGAATCATGTACCGTGTGCCCCCCCCCCCCAAAAAAAAAACGGCACACTTGGTGACGGGGCCATACGTTTGTGCAACAAAAACAACGTGAACTACTTATTCTTTGTGTGTAAGTAAGATGGGACTGTTGGCTATTCTCCAAAAATTCATAACGGTAGACCCAAATATTTTTTATAATATCCCAAAATCAAGTACCCTGCAGGAGCCATTTAACCAAATTGAGGCGCGATTAACTACAAATACGGCACTGTACGGTTTGCTCCCAGAACCACCAATCATGAACTAAGTCCAACCACCATTTTCACTTTTTTAAAAGACAGGTAACTGCAACATATTTTAACATATGAATGTTTTTCCCCATTGATAATAACAGCTAATAACATGCATTTTTTAACACCACTTAAAAGATGGAATTATGAATGTAGATCAACAAACTTTCGTATTGTCCCAAGAAATTTAGACAACATTGGATATAGCTCATCATATCACATTGTTGTGACGGTGTGGCAGAGATATGTCCTTCCGGGCTCAAAGTCAACGAAAGGGCACCTCAATTCAGTTGACGCTTTACGCAACATTAGCTTCACTCTTTAATCCGTTGTCGTCTATGGATCCCGGACTATGAATACGCTGGACATGACTTATTTCACAACGGCACACAAAGAGCTAGCTTAACCCAAAATGTAATTGCAGAATGATATACTGTAATGTTTATGTATTCGTTTTTGTTTGAAAACATGTGTTTATTTTCATAATTTGAGAAGTACATTATTTTCAGTACCAAGACAAGCCAGTTGCAAGGGCAAGCAGCCCCAACGCTTTTTATCCATTTTCATATGTATGTGGAGTTTGTCTAATGACTCATCAGAGTTTTTATAATAATATCGTCTTGATACGTATTTTATATCGACCATAAATTAATGTTTTAATATCATTATCAATATAAAATTATGTAAATGTTGTTTTTATTGATCCATAAGGATTTTTGTTGCTTCAAGACCATTTGTGAACGTAAAGTGTTGATTGGCAATCATATTGTATTTGCCATGTCTGGTCTTCTTTTGCCAGTCTTGTGGTTACCAGCTTCCTCATTTTTGTAAAATGGGTCCTGCGGGTTACTTGATTGTTGGGGTCATGTTTAAACTAGTAACTCTATCACCATGATTTTTTTTAGGGACGTTAGCTTAACGTACTATCTTTCATTACAATAAAGAACAAGTAATCATGCGTTTTTGTTCAAAACTGATGCGGGCTGACACCACATTATGCGTTTTTTCTGGGGACCACACTGTTATAAATTTGGTTATATAATTTAGTAATTAACTAGCGGAGAGCCCGCTAGAGAGTACACCGCTAGATGAATATACTGGAATGTTTTCAGAAGGTACTGTATTTTCGACCTGATTAGCGCCGGGCGCTTCTTAAGTCAGTCATAGCACGTCAATGTTACCCACTAACGGACCTTGGATGACATTTGACCAAAATGACCCTCGAACGAAAAACGCTTCCCTCAAAACTCGTACGGCAAGCTTACAACCATACCAAAATCCTATCCATCGTCAAGCATGGGCAAAAGTTACACAAATAACAAACCCCATGGTGACCTTTGACCCATAAAATGACCCCTCGAAAAAACGTAACCAACCTCGTATGGCCGAAGCTCTACAACCTACCAACATTTATATCCAGACGTAAAGCACGGCAAAGTTAACCAATAATGACCCTTGGATGACATTTGACCCCAAAATGGCCCCTCGAAACGTGCCCACAAAACATCATAAGGGAAAGCTCTACCACCATACCAAAACTCATATCCATACGTCAAAGCACGGCGAGTTACCCAATAAAGACCCCTGGATGACTGGACCCCCAAAAATGACCACACGAAAACGTGACCACAACCTCTACGTCAGGAGATCTCCACCATTACCAAAATCCATCTCGGATTTTTAAAGGAGGCAAATAAATAGCCGGACAAACAAACTAACAAACCCACAAACAAATAAACCACAACGTTTTTTTTAGTAATATAGTAAAAGGAGAGGTCGGGAGCTAAAGCAACTAATGAATTGTTATAAATGACCGTTGAAGGCTTCCTAACTCGCCGTTCCATTGTCTCAATTTCATATCTTGATTCATAAGTGTGCCACATATATACTTGAGGGTTGAGGTATAGAGCTATTATATTACGGTAGTTAAGCGTTCGTTAACGATACTCCCACCTTAAACACGCGTTTTTCAAACAAAGGGAAGTGTGTTTCTGTTGATATCTCAAAACAGTGTCGCTTGTATCATAGCCGTTCTAATGTTTTTTCTTATTTTGTGTTTTAATTTTAAAACATGGGTGGACACCACTACTGGTGTGTCTTAATAACTTAGCAGGGAAAATAGCACGGAGGAATGGCTGTGGTATGATAGAAGCACGTGCTGAACTTTGTAATGTGGTCTAATTACAATTTGCGTGGGTTCGCATATAGTCCTTAAACCATCAGGAAAGTTGGCAAATTCGTATCCTGAAAGGGGATAAAACGATACTTATTATTCAGCCCCTCAGTACACTATCCTCACACAAAAATGCATGATAGCATTTCTGCGGACTGATACAAGAAGCAAGACTAAGTTTGGCCAATGTCGGCAATCATCGTATCGGTCGCGGTCGGCCAAAAAAAAAAAGCCACTGTCGACCAACAGTTGGGGCGACATTGGACTTTACATGTAACGTGGTTGGCATTACAACGCTGGCCCAAACTTGCAGCCTACATTGGGCCAATGTCGGCGATCATCGGATCGGTCCCGGTCGGCAAGCCACCGTTGGACCAAACGTTGGGCGTGACCTTGAATTTTACATGCAAACTTTGTTGGCAATACAACGCTGGCCCAACTTGGCCCAAATGTGAATATGTGTGCGTGTCTTGGGACATCTCATCTATTTCTATGAAACTTAATTGATTATTAATCATTTATTCTTCTAGGAGCTGCTTTATGCAAGTTTTCTTAATTAATGGACGGCATTGATTCTATTTTAACACGAACATGATTGTTTATGGCTGTCTAACAGTGAAATAATGAGAGTATTTCAATTTCCTTGATAACACCACAGAATACACATTTGGTTTTCAGTAACAACCTTTCACATTGTCATTTTGATATTGTAAATCAACTTTGAGGTTGATAGACAAAAATTTCTTCCCACCTTATTCAAAAGTAGGGATGAAATATCATGACCACTCCCTCCCTCCCTATTAAAAATAATGATAAAAATAAGAAATAACGGTCAGTAATAAGTATACTAGGTTGGAAAGAAATAGTACCGTTGGCTCGACATTGGACCGATATTGGCCCAATGGCAATTTTGTTCATTGGCTCGGACATTGGTCCTCTGTTGGCCCCAAGACAATGTTGGATCAACGTTGGCCCATTGGGAGCAAAACAAACGTCGGGACAATGTTGTTTGCAAACATTGTCCAATGCCGAGGACTGTCATTGGCCCAACATGTATTGTTATCTGGGTAGCTATAACCAGGTAGGGGACAATTTAAGGATTACACAGGGGTCAACATTTTAAAATGATCCGGTCATGTTTAAAAGTATGCACCTCATTTGTCCAACCATAAGGACTCAAAATATATGTTGTACTATCTACAACCCAAAGGTTTGGCCGTTCAAGTCTGACTCAGAGATTTCGAATATTATTTTTTTTTGTGTAATAATGAAAAATAGTCAACTAGAACTAAGGTAGCAACCTAAAATGCACAATTCTGAAATTTAAGATGAATCGGAATTTTTCGTTTTGATGCAGTAAACATTTATTAATATTACGTCCCATATGATACGTGTATAACAAACTTCCGGATCGAATTTTTATAACAAAGTTGTGATTTTCTATATTAAGGAATTCGATTAAGCTTAGCATTTTCCACAGTGATTAGTACATGTGCAAGCATTATGTAAATGCAAAAAACACGCTTTCTTTGAACTTGAGGGCGCCCTCTTCAGGAAATCGCTGATTCGTCCTTTACGGTTAAAACATCAAAATAGTCAAAGGTTAAATTTCCAATTGTACAAGGGTCAATTTGAGACCATTTTGCAAAATGGTGCAAATTTTTGGTGAGGTCATATGATTCAAATTAAAGAATAGTTTTTAGTGTCTCAAATGCTTAGTTACCCAAGTGGGGAAAATAAGGTCAAGCCCCATTGAATACATGGACACAGACCTTTGTTACCCCCTACATTGGTAACTAAGCCTTTTAGACAGTCAAATTATTTCCCTTATGTTATCCTATGAGCTCCACCAATAATATGCACCATATTTTATCCCAATCGGAAGTAATTTTGGAATTTGACCCCTGTACAACTGTAAAATTACCCACGATGATAAACAATAACGATGGTGCATGGAAAATATGAAACATCGAAGCTTGACGATAATGATGTGATACTGATCAATGTTTTTTTTTTTATTTCCGTGATGTTGTATAACACTGTCTCTATGTAGGCCATTGCAAAACAGTTACAACACAGTTTTCAAACATACGAAAGACTTAATTCCATAAGCGGATCACTAAACTAAAACGGGAAGATTCACTGTTGCATATTATCGTTCGTTGTAAAAATAGCGCAGACTGATCACGATGACCATCGAATTAAGAAAAATTACCTCTTACGTTGGCTCATTAAAATAAAATCCCTTTAATTAGTCGACAATATGGTTTTAACTCATTTTTTCTGCAGGAAAAAACTATATTTGACGTGTAAATGGACCCTTTTACAAACCCAGGATAAGTTGCAGTGAATAAACCCCTGTTGGCAAATAAAGGGTTTGTGAATACCCGGTTAATCACATAAGAAATCAATCAGTTTTAAGAGCTTATTTGTTATGCCCTCGCTCTTGTAAATTCCCCAGCCAGACAAACTGTATACATAAAGAAATGCACTGTTAGCATTCCAGCTGTGTGACTTCAAATGTAAAGGAATTAACGCCAGAGCACGAGCTGACGTCTCTACACCTCAGCTCTTTTTGAATTTTAGTGGCATGTCACTGCTATCCGCTTGGAAGCGCTGCAATGCTATTTTTTTCCTTTGGGCATTTCGCGTCCCCGAAGGCAAAAGCAGGTGGGATCCAGCAGTTTTGTCAGACATAAAATCCATTACTTGGCTAGTGGGATTAGTCTATAAAAGGCAATTAAAGTCATACGTGCTTTTCTTGTTAAAGATGAATGAATGGGGATTTGGATATTTCTGACTGGATCTGAGCAATTGAGGAATAAGTCACTGCGACTTGTTCTGGGTTTGCAATGGTGGCGTTCTGTGTCCACAAGAAAAACAGGGCAACAGATCTGTTGGTTAGAAGGTGATCTCTAAAGGATACAGAGCTATGTAAAATTAAAATATTCTTCTACAAGAATAGCTCAAAAAAAAAAAAAAAAAACGGCACTGCCAAGCTTTCCGAATTCTATACGACTCTTCTTCAATTGGCTTAAACAAGAAAAAATTTGCACAGGGGGTCAAATTAAATGGAAAATATGAAAACAGTAGTGTCAAAATTACTGTCTCGACGATATTAAGACCAAGGGCGCTTCGTTGCGCGAATGAATCCAAACCGTCACTAACCCGCTGCGTGATTAAGCTGGGACTAAATACCAAATGCTGTGCGTTTTGATTAATTTTCGATTCGCCAGACTACCCATAATCCTCACGGGGAGTTTGATCCTCGCAATGCAAAGCTTGCATTTGATGCAACTTTAACCATTTTACAAAAATTTTTGGAGGGTGTCACGAAAGATTGATGTCATATTTGAGTAGAAATACGTTCTATAGAGATGGACAGTTTTGTTTGAGGTGGACACCCCTAGGATTTTAATGGCTTTTTAGAGTTTGCTTGCCTTCTTTAGTCAGGCTTTTCCAGTTTTTAAGCGTAATGTCGCTGCCGATTTCAAGCAACCAGCTGTTGCCAAGTGAATCGTTGTAACACGATTGTAAACGTTGTACCACTATGACATGTCATGGTGGTGCATCGATTCAGTAGTATTGTGTGAACACCTACTCGGGGAAAATTACGCGACGTTCCGTATACCCGGTGCTGGGGGGGCAAGATGGAAATAGATAGGGTTGTAGGCTGGCGCTTTCCAAAACTCAGGGGATGACGTGACAGAGGACTCGAACAAATAGGGGTAGTTGGGTGAGTGAGAGGACACCAAAAATAGGGTTTTTTGCATAATTTGCAAAATAAATGTGGTCTTTACGAAAATTTTGCAAAAAATTTACCAAAATAGGGTTTTTGGGTGAAAATGTTCAAATCCCGCCCCCCCCCCCCCCCAAAATAGGGGTCTATAGGTGACATTTTCAAAATATAGGGGGTCTTGGGTGGACAGCGAGGCTGGAAATTGGGGTCTTTAAAAAGCCCTACATGCCCCTCCAAGAGGGGAGTGCCCCCCCCCCCCCCGTAATTAGGTACCCGCCAATATGGTGTATGTGATGCCCCTCAGTCAATCAATTTTTTGTCACTAGTCTTAAAATGTGCCATTTGTCAAAAATAACCTCCTGACCAACAAGTTAAAATTATTCGGCTATCGGCAGGGGGGGGGGGGTGGGACGGGCCCTGGACTTAAAGGTTGTAGAGAAATCAAAGAGCATGTTTGTTGTTGTTTTTTTGACAAAACACAAAGATGTGATGATTGTCATCTGTGATGTGGTCAGAAATTCTCCAGGATTTACTTCATAAAGGTTTCAAACAGTTTTTCAAGAAGGACCAATCAATATCGTCCTCATTGGCAGGCAATACATAATAGCCAACATGACACGACTATACTAGAGGGGTCAAGCTAGGACAGGCGACCAATATGCCAAAATTTCGTTATCATAGCCTGTGGAGTTGCGAGGGTGTAGCAAGTGTTTGTCACCTCGTCACTCCTTCAGTGATCGCTTCGTTTCAGTGGACCGGTCCGTTGCAGTGATCGTTCCCGTTTACAAGCTAGCGGAGCCCACGCGAACGCGGGCATCCACGCTAGTAACATATAGAAGGCACCTCTGTTGTCCTCTCTTTCAATTTATGTCAATATGGGCAAGCCAGGTGGGATTTCTTTCAATAGTAGATACTTTTGAAGGCTTGTAAGTAAAGTAGTATTGACATGTTATGTAACCACGGGATTAGGGTCAATTAAGGACTTAAATAAGCGAACTGGCCAACCATTACATTACATGGTATGCGTTCCCGACTGTACAGTGCCAAATACCATCGTACCTGCAAATTGTCAGTGTTTGTGCCTGTGAATAATGTCTAGACATAATTGAGTCACGGCAGCACCTCCTAAACGTTCAAGGTTGTAAACGCCATAATTTAGACCGATCACCACGTGGTGTCGGTTAGATAATATAATATATATATGATATATATATTATATATATATATATATATATATATATATATAAGGGCTGAAGGGTACGCCATTACCACATTTAAGTATTTTTAAATGGGCGTTAGGCCTATAAAAAAGAACAAAGTCAATGGAAAGAAACATCAGAGTAGAAGAAGCGCACTAAGAAGGGAACTCGCGGGATCGAAAACCAGGGTCACTTGAGTACATGAAGTATGAATAACATTTACACCACGAGTCTCCACAACGGCTGAGAAACAACTTGAGGGGATATAGCTATATAGTGGCGCAGTCACAGTATATGTATATTTAAAAAGAGTCAAAGAGCGCTATGCGGTAAGTTAATATAGAATCATAGGTGCTAAAGGGTACGCACTACACATTTATAGTATTTTTAAATGGGCGTTAGGCCCGATACAGAAGAAAAAAGTCAATTAGAAGAAAAGAACATCAAGTGAAGAAGCCTCAAAAGGAGCACTCGCCGGGAATCGAACCACAGGGTCCCACTTGCTGTACATGGCAAGTATGATAACCATTATACCACTGAGTCCACCACGGCTCTGAGAAGAAACAACTTTTGAGGTGATATAGCTTAATAGGTGGCGCCCATATTTGAAAGAAAGGAAATTTACAAAATTAAAATATAAAACTAACTTTCATTTCATTGTATTTGCCAGATTAAAACAAACATAAACAAAAAATATTACAATACTGATTGCACAATCAAATGTAAACTTCAAAAGAAGGAGGATGTATAAAACACTTCTGTTTATAACACACTAAAAAGTATTCCACTATCAAATTGTAAAAAACTCTGATCATAGAAGAAAGGGGATGGGTCACAAACCACATTCCCTTCCACAACTTCAATAACCAAAAACAAAAAAGGACAGAGTGCACCCTGCCAGGTGAGACCAAACATGATTACTAAAGTGGTTGAAGAGTGATCATCTAGAATTCGTGCAACGCTTGCATCTTATATTAAGGATACCACCGACTTTCTTAACAAACTTTCGGACTTGAACAAAATCCCTTAAGGGAAGTCTTTGGGTCACTAGATGTTAAATCATTGTATACAAATATTCCACATGACGACGGTTTATCTGCCTGTTAGAGAGGCTCTGGAGCGGATCCGTAAGCAAAAAAACCAACCTACCGAAGAACTATGCATCACTAGAACTTACACAAAATTCCAACAATTTCGTCTTCAATGACGATAACTTCATCAGGTAACAGGAACTGCAATTGGTGCAAGATTCGCGCCGTCCTATGCCAATTTATTCATGGGTTGGCTTGAAACGATACTTCTTGAGACTGCTCCAGTGAAACCGATGGTTTGGTATCGATACATAGATGACATTTTCATGGTAGGGGGGGTGGGGGGGGGGTGGGGGGGGGGTGGACACACTCCAGTAAAAGTTTTCTGACTTTTCTTCATATGCCCAATTCAATTCATTCATCTATCAAGTTTACCAGTGATTATTCCAGCTCTGTAGTTTCATTCTTGGATGTTACAGTGAAGTTGTCTGAGGGCCAAATACATTCACTGATCTGTAATAGCAAGCCAACAGACAAACACGCGTACTTGTTACGTCTAGTTGTCCCCCGCCCGACCTGCACCCTTAACATACCATATAGCCTCGCCTTGCGCTTGCGACTATTCCTCTATGACTATCATCCATGAAACAAACAAACTCTGATCAACAACTCAAGAACCGGGGCTATTAAGGAAGATCTCATTCAATCAAATAGCCAAAGCAGCGGCCGTTAATCGTGCAGATTCCCTGAAATACAAACCCAAATCAAACTCTGAACGCATTTCCCTCTTGTGGTCACTTATCACCCCAGCGCCCCCACTTGGCAGGTATCATCAGAAACACTGTCATATGCATCGAGACAACCCGCTACTCAAAAACCTTGCTGTTGTCCCTCTAATTCTTTCAGGAGACCTCCCAATCTGGAAAGACCATCTTGTAAGATCCAAGGTCAGATGGTAGCACGCCGTCCTCTAAAACAAAATCATCTGGTTTCTAATTTAAAAAAAAAAAAAAAAAAAAAAAAAAAAAAAAAAAAGAAAAAAAAAAAAAAAAAAAAAAAAAAACAAAAAAAAAAAAAAAAAAACAAAAAAAAAAAAAAAAAAAAAAAAAAAAAAAAAAAAAACTCATCACCTCGTATTACCAAAACTTTCACTAACATCACGAGTGACAAAGTGTCACCATAGACAAGAATCACTTGCACCACGAAAACGTCATCTATCTGATTCAATGCCCAAAATGCAAAATTCAGTAATGTGGGGGAAACGGGAAATGACATTAGAGAACGTATGCTCAACCATAGATCGCAAATTAAGCATTTCAGAGTCATCCAGAAAAACCCATATCCGTCCCCCTTCTCACTTCCCTAACCAGCTCAGTCAATTGACTAGATTCTCACCGGCATTGAATGCCTCGGCAATCAGAGCAAATTCCGGCGTCATCCGTGAACAGATTTTGGATTAATACCCTCAACACAATCAACCCAACGTTTTGAACCTCTTGATTTAAACTTCCCCCCACCCATTTTGCTACCTTAAGGCGATTTTTAAGTTTGTCTTTAATTGTAATTGCGCGTCTCATTAACTTGCGCACCTGGTAACGCTCGCGTTTCACGCACGCGCTTAAAAAAACAACAACAGGCTCATGCAGTACTTGCGTATTCTTATTTTGTTGTCAATCAGTTCAGTCTGTATATTCAGCAATAAAGCCTGATGAAGACACGCAACAGGGTCGAACAATTTGGCTAAACAACCGTTTTTCCCGTTGTGTACTTTTTTTATGAATATATATATATATATATATAATATATATAATCTAATATATCTATATATATATATATATATATAGACTTATATATATATTATTCAGTTTCCCACTGACGATTGAGGGTGTACCTTTTCATCCTGTACGATATGTGTATTATTTAATGTACGAATTTTAAACCGATTGTTTCGTTTTTTATATATAAGAGAGAGAGAGAGAGAAAGAGAGAGAGGGGGGATAGAGAGAGACAGGATCATATTTAGTCGGCCATATTGCCGGGAATCGCAAAGTCCATCCAAATTTCTGTAGACTTCCTAAATCTAAATAACTACATGCATGTGATATTAGGCCTTAAAGCATGAGTGAGGTGAAAGACCTCCATTATGTCGTAAGACTCAGGTATTGGTGTTTGATGTTAGATATTGAAACTGTAGTGTAGAACACAACGTTTTATCTTGTACAAGATGGAATAAATAAAAGAAAAAAAAAACCAGGCAAAAAGTGAACACGAAACCTTAACTTACAAGGAACTGGAAAAAAAACGTAAAAATCACTCATTGTAAAAGTGTACATTGATAGAAAAACGCTAGTCCAATGATGCACTTTAAACAGTAATACAGACCTATTAAAGTGTTAATGTGAAAATAGTATATACAAATTGAAAGATTCTATTATGATGACCAATGAGAAACACAATTGGCTGGGAAGGTAGCAAATGGGAGAGGTGGCTACTTTAGAAGCACCACAGTGAGAGCACTAATTTCAAGCACCTGAAAAATGTCAATGGATAATTTAAATATTATAAATCAAATAAGTCGAAATTGGTGTTGCGTCCTCCTGGTTTAAAGGTACCAAGTCTGAAAATAAGGCTGTGTTCTGCTTCCAACCCGTTTTCCCGATTAGATCCAATTGCAAAGAACCACGTCAGTCACATTAAAAATCATTAATACTAAATGCAGGCTAAAGGAGGGTTGAACATGGTTTGGCTACTGGAAATCCAATGAAATTGTTTTTTTCATGGAGTCGAAGGTGTTCGATTGTCCGATCTGCGAGACGACGCTGAGCTTCACCAAATGTACAAAGTTGACCATTTACAATACATAGTTTGTACTCGAAATGAAAATGCACATGATATCTAAATCGGTTACTGGACTCTAAGTCCCTGATGACTGCACTAGGACAAAAGTAAAGGTACTAAGTACCATGAAACTGTCCTGGTCAAATGTTATCTGTGGCGATCATCCACTCCTTCTTCCATTACTGCATCCGAAGTCCAAAGACCAATTAATATTATTCCTTGAACAGATTCTTTTTTCCATGGTATCAGCCTCAACTCCAGAGCTGACAAGGACATTGAACAATTTTGTTGGGTTATGCAATCGTTTTCTTGTCCTCTTTTAAACCCAATATAAGCATGAAACTATATTAAAATATTTGTAAGAACGGTAACCGCTGTCTTTTAAAAAAAGGCCCAAGTGGCTATAGCTATGAAAGACTTATCCAAAATAAAAAATACGATACTTTCATTAAGTACAGCTTTAAGAAAGCAAAACTAGTAAGCAAAAATTGAAGCGAACTGGCAATCAGCACAAAACGGTGCGGGACGAGGAACGCGTTTAATGCCAATAGAAGACTAATAGACAGATAAGTTCAGAAAAAGATGCACTTAAGTTAAATTTCCGCCACAAATGTTTTTTTGTTATCTGCTCATTTTTATCCCTTTGGGTGGTACAAAATGAGATTCATGTGGGTTTAAAGCCCATGATATACTTATAGTCGCATGGGAGCGTAGTGAGTGCGCAGTACCGGATTTTGACCCACGAACAAGTGATACGCATATCACGAGCGGAAAAATCGCTTCGCGACGACTGTCACTGGAAGTAAATTATGGGGTAAAATGGTTACCCGCACGATAAATGTGAGAAATCTAAATGGCAGCCATATTCAGAGGTAAATATTTTTATTGTGTCGAAAAGCATCTCTTATTATTGGTCTTTTTAATACATAGAATTCAGGAAAAGTATGGTTTGCCTACCCCTACCTTTTTGGAATTCACAAGAAGGGCAAAAAGGGATTTGGGAGTTCCTATATGGCCAAGTCCAAAAATTACCATACTCTAATAATTTATATGTAATGGCCAAAATTAAACAATAACTCCAATAATTATATTAATGGGGCCCAAAATTAACCAATCCTCCAATATTCATATTAATGCCCAAAATTCTACGCAATACTCCAATAATTATATTTATGGCCTAATTACCATACCCAATTTCTACTTTAAATATGGCTTGAATGTTTTTTCACGTCACCTAACATGCAACAGGAATTCTTTACCGTATGTCCAATGTTTGGTTCCTGATTATAGAATAAAATTAAGGGCCAAATCACGAAAAACATTACAACATGCATGCTGCGTATAATTATTGACCCATCCGATTTATGTTAAACATCTAAAAGATGAGACTGCAAAGGTTATACACCCTTGTGGAGTTGACACCTGTGTACTTCACTGGGTGAATGTGTGGTTTGGCGGGAAAACGTGCTAATTGTTCCACCATGAAAATATGGGGCTGCAAATATACACCCAGTTGGTAAGGTGACACACAATATTTAACTGTCATTGCGTGAATTGGGTGCTTTTGGGCGGAAACATGAATAACCCCGTTCAATAATGGCAACAGAATTGTCATATGAAGCATATAAGAGTCATGCATATGTATTTTATCACAATAATACACCAAAATCAGTGAAATACGACTTTGCCCTTGATTGAAGTAGAAGTCCTCGTGTAATTCTTAGAGGAAGTTTGGTTGAGAAAATCATGCAATGATGGCAGAAGAACAACGTGGGGTGTGCCAATGCGGGCCGTCAATAATCACAAAATCTACCCATGCTATCTTGTAAAGCTAACAGGGGGGTGGCAGAATAATTGTGATGACAACATAGTAATTAAATTCTTTCATCAGGTACATTAAAAAAGTGGAATTAGGTGTGAAGACAACATCGCAATGACCTGTGAGATTAATTGAGTATGAATATGGAAGTCGGTATTATACCGTACACAGTATGTGGCTTTTTCGACATGGTACTGTACCCTTTTATGTATACCAGGCTCAGCATGTAGGTATTTGGTTTATAGGCCATGCAATATGCATAGCTATGCATTGACTGTCCATTACTTGCCGTTAAGAGTGAATTCGCGTGATATATCACTTTGCATCATTCCTGTGTTAAAGTTGTATGGTGTAAGGTTCACACGAGGCAGGATCATTAACAAAGATGACAAACCGTCCTTTTTTGGCCAGAGCTTCTTGATACCATAATTTAGGAAACAGAGCTTCATAATATTTTATCACTATTACATACAAATGGCCAGTTTGGGCCAAAATATTTTACGACTGTTTTTGAAATCAAGTATATAAATAGTATATTCCAATTTTATCATTGTATTGAGACCAAGCAAACAATTTGAGCATATTGTTAATTAAATCTGAGCATTTTGAGAACCGGATTAAAGACCTTGACCATGATTTTTTTGTTTTTGTGTTTTTTGTTTTGTTTTCTTCATGCTGGACGAAGAGAATTGATCATGATTGGAGGCATTTTGTGTTCGTTTGCTTGTCACCAGCAATTGGAAATTACTTTGGTAAAAAGTGAGTCCGTTCTTGTGTGTGATAAAAATGTAAGCCACTTGTCCATGTACCGTATTGACCGATTGCGTTGGTATATGCATGGTACAATTGCTAAAACATGTAAAGGCCCTACTATATGACCCTATCTCAATGTTTGTCATAAAGACAAGGGGGGGAAAAGCTCAATAGTTTGGCAATATTAGCATTGGGATTAGCTTTCGACCATTATCGGGCCAATATGGGTTTCCCATTGGCAATTAGCATTGGCATTAGCTTGGTCGACCAATATCGACCAATATGGGTTCCCCATCGGCAATATTACATTGGCATTATCTTGTTGACATATATTGGAGCAATATTGGTTTTTCCATTGGCACTCAACATTGGTCCAATGTTGTTAAATTATGGCGTGGTCTCAAAGCCCTTCTTTTTTCCAGCAAATGTTATTTTAAGGAATCCTGTTTCGAACAACCCTAGATGATATCTATCGCTCTTCTACCGACCCATCTTGATAGCTCAGTCCCGGTTAGATCGTCGTGGCCTGTGATACAAGGTCGCCGGTTCGAATCTGTACACGCGCACAGGGTTTTTTTTTTTTTTTTTTTCAACACTACGGGGCGCTGGCCATCTCAGTAAAGATTAATAATAATATACATCCTTGTCTACCTAGAACTAGTAGTTAAATTTCAACCAACTTTTCTTTTTTGACGATTCATTTTTCTGAAGTGATAAAATGCAACTTTTTTCATCACTAATATAAGTAGTTGAGGCGTTTTGGTTTGATCATTTTCAAGATAGTTTTATTAGGGAAAAGCAATGTAAACACAACCATATTTAACTCACCTAGATATACTTGACACCATAGAATGTAAAAAACGAAAAAAATAAAAAGAATTATCCAATGTTCACACATTTTACATAACTTCCCTTCACTACCTTTGTAAAGAGTAGTAATGCAAACACTTCCCTTTAGCAAGATGCGAGGGGTCAGTCTTATATATGGTAGTTAATGCAATGTTTAATTAAGTCCTAATTATTGCTCATATTTTAATTGGATTACCTTTAATATTATTGGCCAACATTGCTCAATGTATACTACAATATTTGAATACAAATGTAGGCCAATTATTCCAGCAGAAAAATCATATGGCAAAAATGGTCCAATATGATCAATGGCTGGACCACGGTTTGCTCTCTTGCCCTTTATTGTATTGCCAATATGGTCCATTTCTAGGGGCCCATTGACAATAATCTTGACAATTAGCCTTAAGCCATTATTGGGCCAATAAAATTTCAATATTGGGCTTAACTTGGGCCAAGATTTTGATGTTGTCTGGGCAAATGAGGGTAATCCAGTTCAGCAAGAGGTCCCAACTTCAAGGCCGATTCAGAAGATTTTCGAACATATATATTTTTTGTGTAGTAATTAAAAATAATCATCTAAACATAGATATCACAAATGCTTGAATTCCAAAGTTAGAGATGAATCGGATTTTTCTTTTTCATAGTAGTTAACATGTATATACATATAACAGTGTCATATGACCCGTGTATTAACAAAAATTCCGGATCCGGAGTTTTTATACGAAGTTGTGATTTTCTTATGAAGGACTTCGATTTGAGCTTAGTTATTTCACACATTGATTAGTGTATGGAACCCGCATCCATGCAAAAAAACACTATTTGTTTGAAAATTGAGTGCACCCTCTCCGTGGAAATCTCTGAGTCCCTTTTAATGCGTTCCGGGGATAGCTATATTTTCATTCGTATTACCTTGTTGACGCCTATTGGTTTTCACAGACTGACCCGGTAGTGATATCGATTTGAAACTGGACCAATACATATACATAACCAGACCTTCACACCTTTTTAACTTTTCCGCTGCTAAGCTCTCTGAACTCCTGGGCCCAAATCATAAACCTTGCTAGTTTGTTAAAAAGCTGGCACTAAGGCTGTAGAGATTCCTAAAATCCCTAGTATGCACACGGAGTTGACAAACTAAATTGAAATTCATTAAACCTTACTAAGAACCTTGCTAACATTTACATACTAGGAAAATCTAGTTACCAAACAGCTCAAATCTTTTGTCTACAATAATGGTGCTTTTCGTGAGAATGGCCTTGGTTAAGTGGGAGAATGGAAATTCAATACATTAAATGACTACCCTTTTGTGTTTGAGTCAGAGCATTAACATGCTTTGATCACCTGTGCACCATGATCAAAATGATGCCAATAAAATTGTAGTCGCTTCTGTATTATATAGGCCTGTACCCTTAGTAAACCTAACTATATATCGAGAGTTGACCAACAGAAGGACGTAACTCAGCACTGAAAGAATATCAAGATGCTTTAATTCTGCTGTAATACTGCCTTTGAGAAATGTGATGTTTAATATTTTCTAGTAAGCAAATCATTTATTACTCAAAAATGTAAACAATCTCATAAAGCCAATATGGTACTGTAAGAAACATATAAAACTTAGTAAAAAAAGAACAATTTTATGATGCACAGCAGAATTAAAGAAATTCTTTAATATTTCTTTCAGTAAGGTTTGATAATTATTTTCATTTCAAATATCTAAGCATTATTTTGGGGCTTGTATTTACACAAGTTCCTCATTTCCCTTTTCACGATGATATACTCCCCCGCTAAAAAAAATCCGACAATTTATAACTTCCTGTATTAAAAAGGGAGGTAGGTGGATTATTTAATAATACATGCCAGGAGCGTTATTTCGGTCGTATGTGTTTGGCTTATTGACCGGGTCCCAGTGGCGTGCCAGAGGGGGGGGGGGGGGGGGAGGGGGTAGGCGGGGCAGCTGCCCCCCTATGGGAATTCTTGCCTCCCCTTTGCCCCCCTGGAAAAAAAAAGCTGGCTAACGGCACTATGTGTCCGTAATGCATGATAAACGAAGCATGATGTGGAAGTTTGATAGATTTATCCAGTGGCCATTTAAACATCGTTCGGATTTTGTAGGCGGGGAGTATAATACGGCTTTATGTTAATGCAAATGAAAATTGAAGACAAACTTACTCACCATTTTTTTATCCTATATATATTAATAATATATATATATATATTATTATTATATATCTATATATATATATATATATAATATGTTTTAATTTAAATTAAATACTATAAATACAAATTGTATGAAAAAAAACTTTCAGGATTGTGTCCTTGCTAAATATTTAAAGAAATAATAAAATAATACTTTCTCAATGATTTAGTTGCCAACTAGTGAGTTAGAGTTCTTATTCTTCTTCTTATCGTGTCCAAACACTGTGGTTCTCAAATATGATACAGCCAGAGGATGGGTACAACGTCTGGGCGCTTCAATGAATTCGCCAGGTCCTTGTTTGTGCATTTATTGCTCCAGCAATGGGCAGACCAAGAGATGTTCCATTGTCTGTGGTGCTGTTCCACAAACACGATAGTACTGATCTGCTTCCAGATAGACCCACTTAATGCAAAGGAAACCTTAGATCGGCCAGTTCTGGTTCTCAAATCGTGTGTTGAGGCATCGGCCATTTCAGCCATGAGGAGGGTTAGTTCAGGTGGGAGATGCTCACCAGGTTCAATACGATAGATTTACTTGGTGATGGCAAGTATTTCTTCCACAAGAAGACGCTCTGGACCTCCTAGAGGACTGTTTAAGAGGTTGATTTGCTTAAAGAAAACTCTCTCTTTGGATTTTAAGGCGGTTGGCAGCAGTATCTGTCCAGACATAGGGTGCTTCACATTAGATAACTTGGCAGCTACGCTCTTGCATGTCGCTTACGCTTCGGACGTGTCTGGTTGGAGCAATTCCTGCTTGGATTATAAGTTTTCCGTTGGTGTTGGACGGAGGCATCCTGGGAATAAGCGGGCAGAGGATTTTAGCGCTGTGAAATCAAGCTATGGCATGGGTTGATCTTTCCCATACAGGGCAGGCATTATCCACATGAGTACCACAGGGCAAGTGCCGTCGATCTTAGGGTATGTGGGCGAGTTGCGAGTTAGTAGAGTGGCTCGGATCAATCTATTTAGCAAGATTCTTAGAATTCATCTAGCAATGGTCAGTGTTTTAGGAATTTAAACTATAATCAACTCGGCTTAGTTGGCAACAAAGTCCCATTTTATTTGCCAACTAGGCTTAGTAAAGTTTTATACTTTGGCCTTGTGACATCTCCTAAGTTTGATTTAACGTCACCTCAAACTTCAAATACCCATTTTCTCCATGGGATCAAAGAATAACAGGTGGCTACTAAGACCTTGGTTTACGCAATATCGGCGAAGTACTGATTTCTGCAAATTTAATATTGTCTAATTTTACCTTTCAATACTCTGGTTTATGTCCCGTGCAAAATTTACATTTGAATGAAAATGAATAAAATGTCATCACAATTTCTTTTCTAAAATATCAGTGACCAGTAGATATACATCATTCAGCATTGACTCGAGCAAATAATAGCACTGTTGATATCCAGTAAAATCCTGTCGGTATGCAGAGACAAAGCGCTACAAATGTCCTTTTCACTCATATGGGTAAAAACAATGGCTCTTACTTCCAATAAAAGGATTTCAGTTCTCATCACCAGATTAAAATGAGCTATTTTTTCATGACGCAAAGCCCAGATACTCGTCCTCTTTCACGAATAAAATAAATCTTGGCTTCTACTGTGGCGTTTCATAACTTTGACCATTATATTTCATCATTTTTCCGAAAGGAAACAAAGATGAACCAAAATCATGAAGAAAGTTGTTTGGCAGACTAGTGACCTAACGATCTTTTGTGCAGGGCCCAATTCATAAACCTTGCTAGTTAGCTGGCAACTAATGCCTTGTAAATTCTAAAATCCCTCTTAGCAACTACGGATTGATAACTAATTGAAATTCATAACACTTACTACGAACCTTGCTAACTAGTTACATACTAGCTCATCTTTTGTCTACCGAATTGGGTGCTTTCGGGTGGAGTGGATGGTTGGCAATGTGGGGCATGTAAATTCAAATACATTAAATGATACCCTTTTGTGTTGAGTCTGTTCATCTCAGAGCATTAACTTGCTTTGATCACCTGTGACATGATCAAAATGATGCCATCTACTTGTAGTAGCTTCGGATAATGCCCTGTACACATGAGCAACCTATACTATATATCGAAAGTTGACAAACAGAAGGACGTACGCAGCACTGAAAGAAATAGTAAGAATTTCTTTAATTCTGCTGTAATACTGCAAAATTTTGTAGAAATGTGATGTGTTAATATGGTTCTACTAAGCAAATCTTTCCATTACTCAAAATGTAAACATCTCATAAAGGTCATTATGGTACTGTAAGTAACATTATAGACACAAAGAACAATTTTTAATTATGAACACCATAAGGAAAGAAGTCTTTAATATTTCCTTTCGTAACTTTTATTTTCATTTCAAATATATAACATTATTCTGGGGCCTGTATTTACACAAGTTTTCCCTTTCACTGATGCTATTATGCATTAGTTAATGCAATGAATTGAAGACAAACTTTACTCACATTTTTTTTAATATGAAATCATTCATATGACACAATATGCCTTTTAATTCAAATTTCACATTAACTATAAATTAATATTTTAACAATTTTGTTATATTGTGGGTTTAAATTCAACTTGATAAAATTTTACAGAATAATAATAATAATATTGTTTTTTTCTTCACTGATTTAGTTTGCCAACTATGAGTTAGAGTTGCTCTGGATCAACTGTAAATTTAGCAGATTCTATAATGCAACTAGCACAAGTAAGTTTTATGATTTCAACTAGTATCAACTAGGCTTTATTGCACTAGTCCCATTTTAGTTATCAACTAGGCTTAGTAAGGTATTATGAATTTGGGCCCAGGTCGCTAGACCCCCTTCTTTTATATGTTCCCTAAATGACCTGGTGTAGTCCGGAGGAATTGTGCATCCTGGGGAAATGGATACAGACTTTCTATTGATCGGATTTTTGTGGCAATGATTGACCTAGCTAAAAATTTTCTGGAGGGTGTGCAATATTTTCGTGGCGTGCATTTCCTAAACTCCAATATGGCCGCTATCACCTCAAATTCATTCACATTGTCCACTAATTTTATGCAATCGATCCGGTCTGAAAGCACTATAATCTTTGACGTGATTTGATCACACAATACCATCAATCCAATAGTCAGGGAAAGTTTAGGCACACATCCTGAAGGATGGAACTGGAGATACAGACTTTTTCTATTGATAGAATTTTAGTTCATTAGGACCTAAGCCATTATTTTTAGAGGGTGTGCAAAATTGTTACAGTGGCATTTTTGAAAAGTCCAAATATGGCTGCTACCATGTCCAAAATCACTACAAATCCCTAGTATTTCCGATAGAGCAAATATTCTCGTACTCCGGGGTTGTAAGCACGGGAAAGTGTTGGTAATGTAATTTTATTCATTACATTGCCACAAAAATTCCAAATATGGCGTGCTCAAAAGTCAAACATGCGCTCAGAATCATTAATGATCTTAACTCCTCCATTATACCTATTTACGCTACGTGAATACATACTGAAATATTAAGTGTAAAGCAATAAAGCCATGCATATACCACGACACTGGAATCAAGCCTCTAAACTGCCAAAAGTGCAGATAAAAACTTGACGTGTCCTGATTGTGCGTTGAAATGCATCTAGAGGTGTTAAATACACTTGCAGAGTGTGATTTGTAAACAGATTCTGAAACACCTGCAGAAACACGTTTTAGGTGTTCAGTATTTCAAGTAGCGTAAATAGGTATAATGGCTGACCACTAAATACATATTTAAGGCCTAATTTACGTGAAGAATGATTGAAAAACACTAATTTTAAGGACACCCCATATTGGTAATCCTGAGGAGTTCAGAAAACACCTGATGACATTGCATCTGTAACAGACAGCAGTAGTCATCATTTCAAGATGGCGGCTGATTGCAAAATGGCCGCTTGAATATATTTGGAATAACCCAATTAGGAAGTGTTGATCTCTTGAAGGGTAAATGAGAATATCTCAAACTATTGTTTGACCCAATAAGGTCCAGTAAGTTTTTAAGTGCCTCCAATGTATCGGCCAGTGACTTTAGGTCAATGTCAATATAGATCTGCCACCATACATTTCAAAATTGGCCGCCAATAAATCCAATATTAAGCATAATTCCCAATTATGAATGCATGAAAACAAACACGAGGACAATTCCACATGATAATGCTAACATTAAGTTCAAAAAGAGATTGCTTACATTGTAGTAGTCACAATTAGTAGCAATTCTTAATTTCAAGGATGGCGGCAGATTTCAAAATGTCTGCCATTGCACTATATTTGTAATATATCTGCCTCTGAACCAACTACGATCTTAGCTCTACGATTCAAAACCTATTCTAAGTATACGATTCAAAATGAACCCATGTGTTAGGAAGCATAATTGTATGCTATGCTAATCAGTAGTTATAAGACTTAGTAGCCCGAGTCGTCATTTTGGCACGGACAATGCGCTGCACAAAGCGAGTGCATGAGTCCAGTGTTCTGGATGGCATCCATGGGTACACATTTTGAAGCAACTACATTGAACCAGGTCACTCAAGCCTTGCCACCTCAGGGATTGTGTCCATTGCGTACTTGGTTCCACCAAGCTTCAAGTCCCAATTAATATGATCAAGTAGGACTAGGACGTATAAAAAATGACAGCCGAAGTAGGAAGGTACCAAAAACATCAAGAATATCATCTGATATTAGAACGCTTATATAGTGCATCAACAAAAGAGAGGAGGACATGATTGCTCTATACAACCATGCTTGAATATCTCCAGTGGCCATCATGACAGGACGTCGCTACCTAATCGGTGTTGATGATGTACAAGATCAGAAATCACTTCGTTGACACCCATTGGCAGATAATTGACTCACCTATCAAATGCACCAGATATGAGACCACTGTTCCCCGCTTCACTATTCCGCACCGTAGTTCTTCAGTGTTAGCTAGCTCTTCTCCAAGAACCATCCGGGATGGAACAACCTGCCAGTGATCCTGTTTTGCATACCCATCCCTCATTGCTTTTAAATCTACTGAGGGGATTCTTGCTTGAAGTAACTCTCCTACCGGATCTTTTTATTGCACCTTTATATATTTTCTGCCTGAACTGAAACTCGATTCGCTTGACGCAACGGCCCCACAACACGCAGTAGAGTGTTGATCCTCACCAACCTGAGGAGCACTTTCTGGAAGATGAAGATGAGATTCCTTTTCCAGTGCATGGACCATATTATTGCATAGCCTCAGGGAAGTGAACCAGTAGTGTTTCGAAGTGATGTTTGCACGCAGAACAGTATAATTGGTGCCTCAATCAAGCATGAGTTCACCCAAACACAAATTATAGTATCTTTCTTATGACAAACTGCTACATGATGTTTGAGAAGTCGGTGTTCAGATTGTGTTAAGTTATTATGCAATTGATATTTGTGTTCATTTCAGATGGCTCCTCACCAATTGTGGATTCCAGCTAGAATAGGTGGTTTTAAAGATCCAAGCAGGGTGTAGGACAAAGGATGAAAACTGGAAGCTTGAACTTCCTTGTTTGTTTTGCTTCGTATTGGGACATGAGAAAAATGGATACGTTTTTTTTCCTTAGAAACTTATTCATTTGCAAGAGATTAATATGGTCATTTGGTATTATAGGCAGGTCATTTGACATTTTTGATTTGGTGATTAATTAGGGTTTGTTATTTTAAATAGCCACATATCGACTTGATTTTTGCCATTTTCTACGTTAATGAACTTTGCCATTCTGAAATAACATTTGAAGGACAGATGGAATTGGGATAAAGGATTTATATATAGTTAATATCACAGAATAAGAACAAAATTGTCTTTTTAGGGAATGTCCAGAAATCAGCTCTCAGTTATCAGCAACGTTTGGACGTTAGATGTTTCGCCTTAGACTTCTAAGTACGGGGCTTGTGACTCTTCTACACACTACATTTCGTTTAGGCCCAGATTGTTGAAATGATTCTGAATGTAGTGTCTGAGTGTAGCCCATAGAAGCCATCATATTTAGTTTTGGTAAAATATACCTCTGGAGAATTGAAAGCCAGAATATGGATGTATCATAATTTTAATCGTATGCATGAGGCTAAATTTGTGGCCAAAATTTAACACCACTTTTGTCAAATTAAAAAATCACAGAAAAATTGAGCCAAATCAAACAATGTTGGTTCCACCAGAGTAAAATTGTTATTTGTGAAGTTGGAAAATATATTGCCAATGACCAAATCATATAGGAACGGTTTGTCATTGGTATACCAAGTTGTTTAAACTGAGTGCATTTTTGTGACATATCTCCATGCGGGTCATTCGTATGAGTTATCCCTTGTACTGTAGCCATTTCACTTGCCAGAGGGAGCCTTATTCAAAGTCCTGAAATAGCTCGTTTGGCTACTTCTGCTATCATTTGTTTACATTCGAGTCCTATCTGATCCTATTATGCATGGACTGGAAGCTTGAAACCAACTACGCAATGGACGCAATCCCTGAGGTGGCAAAGGTTTGAGTGAGCTGGTTCGAGTGGTTGCTCAAAAGGATGTACACATGGATTGCAAATCCAAGACAAACTGAAACTTCAATGCCACCTCTTTGTGCACGTCATGTCAGTGCCAAAAAACTAAGGCTACTACTTGTTAACTACTGATTGAATGCATACTTAGCTTCTTAAACAACAACTTGGGTTCATTTTGAATTCGTATAATTATAGAAATAGGTTTGTCAGTAGAACTACGATCGTAGGTGGTCAGAGGCAGAGATATTACAAATATAGTTGAATGGGCCATTTGGAAATTCTGCCATCTTGTGAAATTAAGGACTCTGCTGCTAAATTGTGACTAATTACAATGTCAGGCAATGCTCTTTTCGAGACTAATTGTTTAGCATTATTCAATGTTGGATTGTCCTTAGTGTGTTTCCTCATTCATACGGTGAGTTGTGCTTAATATGATATGAGTGGATCATTAGTGGCGGCCAATTTTTAAAATCAGGGTTGGTCAGGTATATATGACATTGACTTAAATCAATCGCCAGAGACATTAGGGCATGAAAAACTTCAGGACCATTATTTAGTCAAACAATAGTTGGAGGGTATTTTTGATCAATTAACCCTTCAAGCGGGTATGGTAAATCATAATTGGGTTAAATTCCAAATATAGTTCAAAGGCGGCCATTTTGAATCAGCTGAACATCGTGAAATTTTGATATTGCTGGATGTATGCTGACAGTGCCATCCGTGTGTTTTCTGAACTCCTTAGCCATTACCAATGTGGGGTTGTCCTTGAATTAGCATTTTCCACATTCTACTCAAATTAGGCTTAAATATGATTTCAGTGGCAGCCCATTTTGAAATCTAAGATGGCCAGCATATTGATATAAATTAATCAATAGCTATGATAACATGTGCATCATTTTAAATCTTACTGGACTCTTTGTCAAAAATAGTGGAGTAATGGCATTTAAGCTATTGAAAGGAATAATTTAAAGTATTAGGTAAAAATATAGAGGGCGCTGTAGGCCAATAGGGGCGATACATTTTTGGCACTATATTATAAATTGTTCAGGAACTCAATATGTCTAAGAATGCCAAGTTTCAGGCCTTTCATTGCGATTTGTCTTGTGCTTAGGATGCGTAATAGGAGCATTGTAGACTAAGTTTGCAGCTACCATGCTGCTATACTAGAAGAATGGTGCAGCTCCTGCTACCATGTCCAGTTATACTAGCAAGAACCTATCAACTAGCTGAAGTTCCTGCTGGGTCCAGAATCACTAGCAGCTACAATATGCATATAGCTACCTAGTCTGCTATATATCGGATAGGTCAAACTGCTACTTTGAGGAGCGTTTAGAAAGAGTTTGAGTGGATAACACGGGTAAGATAGGTGAGAAACTATACTCTGGCCTCATTATTTATCCCGAGGGCTCTTAGCACAATAAAAGGGCTATTACATTTTTTTACAAAATGGGATTTTCGTATCAAAAATCTTCCATAGAAAACCAGAACCTAATGGCTATCGATCAATCTACAGATTACACGATAACTTCTTAAAAACATCGAACGATGAAGCGTTGTCCATAAAAGCAAAACACCGGAAACATCTGATCTGAGGTTTAAATATCTGACCACTACGATATAAACTTGAACACGAGTATATGTGCAGTGGTACACAAAACGAGTATGAACATGATGATTACGTCCTTAGTCTACGGGATTTATAGTTTCGTGTCTTGTAATTTGCATCGGCATGCAGTGGATTATTTATATCAACATTTTTATAGTAAGTATTGCATTTAATTAGCAGGATCACAATTAAAACCACACCCCACTCACACTAACACCAGTACCACGAATAGCAGAGCAATACCAATATCATCATCACCACTTACCACCACCACCCCCACCAGCACCCACCACCACTATCCAGCACTACCACCAACACCACTACCAACATCAACTACGTTTTTTGGAACAGTTCGCTCAATCCATAACAGGTTCTTTATAAAACAGGAATACACAACTTCTTTCGTTAACCTTTACGTTGCAAGCTCGTTCAAGACGAAGATTGATCCGTGATGCTGAACGTTCTGCAAACACAGCCTCAATCTGCGGCTCCAAGGTTCTCGATCACGAAAGACCATTTATCGCGCAAATACAAGCGAGCCGAGTGTTCCACTGACAATTTTGAATTTTCCGCGCAAAGTGATGTCATAATTTGCTTGTTTTTGATTGTATTACTAACTTTAAATAGTTATAAATGGTGTCTAAAATGAGATAAAGTTCAAGCCAGTTGTAGTGTAAGCAATTTCTGATTAAAAAAATAGTGAAAGGAAATATTAAACAATTTTCGTTCTTTCCGACATTTACATGGAATCAACCGCATCGCAAACCCACGGTGTATTGTGAACAAAATTGAACTCCATTGTCCTGGGCTTGCATGGTGCATAACTCCAATTCCCATTCACACCCCAGCTGTTGATTTGCAGCAGACTCGCACCGTAAATAGTCATATCGACCAACCTGTTAACAGCACGTCTCATTTTCTCGGCATCATTACCGAGTACAATACTATATTGTTAGCGTCGTTTTAGGTAGGACTGATTATAAAATGCTAGTTCCTGCCTGTTAACCCAAGTTATGTTAATTGTTAATATTTTGAAAGCCGATATCGGTTACGGGTCAATGATAGAGGTCTACGCTTGCTTGATAAACTCGCTAAGGGAACAGTTTCAAAGTTTTTTGAAAGAGTATCTTCACTCTATTTTTACTCAAAATATGTCCATTTGGATTCAAAATTTGAAATTTATTTCTTGATCTGAAAGGATGATCAACAAGAAAATGGTTCTTTAACTGAAAACGACCTGATACATTTTTGTACAAAGTTTTGTAAGCAACAGATACGAGGGGTTGTTTAGATCATAGTAATGCAAATCTGAGTTTAATATTCAAAATCCACGTTGACTGTGCAATGGAACGATAATACAACCTTCTAGACTTTGAGGCTGCCTGTAAATATTGGCCAAAAGTCGAATGCTACATCACTTGCTATGATTTTGATGCTTAATATTGGAGAATGATAAGCGGAGCGTTGAGGATGTTTTCATGTTTGAAAATATGGATGGCAGAGTTCAGTCCGTTCAACGAGACGGTGTCAAGAGAACTGGAAATCGCCAATAATTTACATCCCAACAAAATCGGAATGAACTGTGACTTCCAGACGAGCCCATGGGTATTGCGCTTAACAAATGATGCTTATAGTGTGAATAGAGAAAACAATACACCGATGACTAGGATTTCTACATCATAAGACACTCTAATTCGTGATGTAGCGAGTGAATTAAATTGTGCATCCTCCGGACCAGCGTATTTCAACGAATATGAAAACATTGACAACGAAAAAAGTCATTACCCACAATGTATGACATAACATATTTGTTAGCTATGAATGGCTGGTCGTATAAAAGAATGATTTTTTTTATTTGGGTTACTTTTATATCGGTGCAATTGATAGTACATGGGGGAAATGTATTAATGTTTTGGTTTAGTTTTTGTTCATATACAAATGTTCCAGTACAGCATTAATGGGAATCTGTAAAAATAGGGGTTTCATTTTTTTAAATTGCGTCTTGGGGTATTATAAGGGGGGAAAAATTGACAGGGTAAACAATAAAAGTGTTTAAATTGTTTTAAAATTATAACAAATGGTTCGGTTGCTCATAAGTTTCTAAAAAGGTATAGTTTGCCACATCTCGACTATTGTTCAAGACAATAGGACTCAGTAAAGTCAAGTCATTATTATAGAATGGTCCGAATTTGTTGAAAACTGGTTTTAAATCGTTCATGGGTCATAATAAATAAGAAAATGAGATAGATTCTGTGTTTCACCTTTCAAAGTGAGACTTTTAGAGATATGAATAGTAGGCGAGATTCCCAGTTCAGGAGCAAAGTATTGCTCTCGGAGGAAAGCCGCCGACGGAACAGGTCGCACGCAAAAAGATCTTAGCCGGCACGCAATATTCACATTTTAATAATACAAACCTACACGGAACATTATTGCCGCACGGGAGAAATCTTTATAGCCAATTAGCAGTATTGATCGATCAATATCGTCTTATTGTCTGGGATCACAGTTTATTTATTCATTGCCACACTTAAATTTACGAGCCATCGATCAATGGGTTAGGAATGGAGGACTGACAATAGGGCATTGAGTACACACCAATTACGGATTACTTGCGTGTGATGTTAACGTAAGTACGTCCACGAGGAAGGAAAGGTCGGTGTTTATTTTAGATAAAAAAGATTGCCACGGAACAATTTTTTATAACCCGTGCGCAAATTAATCGTTCCCTTCTTCTGTGAAATGGGAAATCCCGCCATAATATCCCATAGACCTGTGGCCCATATTTGCCCCGATTAATTAACTCTTTGTATTATAAAACGTCACCGCGACTGTATATTTTCGGCTTCTGTACAGTAAGCGAACAATTGACAACATTTTTTAAACAAAAACCGATGAATCTGAAATATTACGCCAGTTTGACCTGGATAACCCGTTTGCTTGCAAACTCTTGACGATAACCCCAGGTAGGGCCAAACTATACCTTTCTGTAATCCTTGCAAGGTTAGGACCTGATGGGATACTTTAAGACCAAATTTTGCCTCCCTTTTATATTTTGACCCCTGAATAAATGCTTGCCCCTAGAAATACACCCAAGAACACATTTAAAAAATGACACCATGATTTTTGGAAATCATCATCAATTTTGATTTAGAAAAACCTTAGTTGCAAGATTGTATATGAAATTTTCACAAAAATTACAGTTCCACATTGTACTATGGTATTAATGATTAGATATCATAGATGTCGAACCTTATTAGACGGGGTAGCCTTGACACACCACTAACCACGCGGATACTGCACCTGAAGGAATGTAAATGTACCAATTATTGTTCGAATATGATTTTTCGTATTTGAAGGCCCTGAATGAAACTACCGGTGGAACATCATTTGGGCTGTAATTTAAACGGTAATTTGCATTTTAGTTATTAATGGAAGACACATGTGGAGCCTAAACGATACTGCCAAACTATTCATTCTATTTTCAGCTTGACTTAAAATGGCGTTCGCGACCCATTTTGCAGACTAATGGGCAGTAAGGAGACACTGGCCACATTTCACAAAATTCTTCATTGCTCCCAATGATAGCTCTAGGCCATTAGACTTGTACTCATTTATATTAAAAACCACAAGGTTCACAGACCGGTCAAATAGTGGGGAGCCGTAGGGAATCAAATCCGGCGTGTTTTTCTGGTGTTAAAACGCCATTCGTCGTCTGGCGAATGAATGACCCCGGATTTTTTTTGTTTTTTGGACAAAAAACAAAAAAAATAAAAAAATTAAAAAAATTAAAATAAGGCAAAAAAAAGTTTTCCAGAAAATGTGAAACATACTAATGCTTGATTTTTTTCTTCTTTTTCACTGAAAATTTTTCAACAAACCAATTCAATTGAGCAAAAACTAAAAAAAATGCGCTAAAAGACCAATTTTAAAGAATATCGCTTGGCGCGTTTTTGAGCAAAACTTTTTTTTTCTGGCCTAAATATTTAAGGGAAAGAATTGTGTATTGTGTTGAAAAAAAATGAAATTATGAGGGAATAAAATGACAATTTAGGACTTTTTGTTAATTAATTGAGTGGATAATTCATCTGGCGGATTATAATTTGAGAAAAGACATTGTATTTTGTAGGAACGAGTTATATTAAAATCGTCAGTACAGAATTGAGAACTGTTCGTGCAGTCCCTCGTAAGTATGTAGAAGGCCAATTGATAATGTAAAGAGAAAACTTTTTTCCACTTTCCTTATTGCTCTGGCTGTATGTGGGACTTGTGCTTATGCGGACTTGTGTGTTCTGCAGATGTGAACATTCAAAGCTACGGATATTATGGGGTCCAGGAAACAATATTTTGAAGCTTCGTTGGTGGTTGCAGACAAGGAAAGAAAAATACAAGCTTAAATTTTTAACAGTAAGGCGATTGATCTGTTATTAAATATATGATAAAAGTAAACTGAAATTCATGATGTGGTATTTCACCCTCATTTCAAGTTCATTAGTTTAATTTTTCATTTTTTTTTTTCAACAAAGACCGTATTCACCATACCTCAAATTGTACGCCGCATCTGTATACTATATCAAAGAAGAACCGGCCGGGTGCGAGTTATGTTCTGCTTGCTTCTTAATTCTTGGATTAGTCTTAGGTGACTGAAATTAGTGACAAAAAATTCCTTTTGGTATTTTAAAAACAATTCACCGTAGATTCAAATATAAATCTTTTAAATGATTTTATCAACAGTTTTTAATCCATTTAAAGGTTTACTTTCAAATAGAAAGGACTTATTTTAAGTAAGCCTTTTCCACCGATTTAAATTTTTAGCCCAAAAGGTTTGGTCATAACTCATGTCTCTTACACTTTAAAGATAGATAAGTCGAAGGAATTAAGAGAGTGCCCATGGATATGTAATAGATAAAGGATGAGAAGCACACCGTCATTATTTTTCATAGCAGATTGTGTTTTGAATTCTTTATTCTTACATATACTCGAGACCAGAACTTAAAATCAATTTTATAATTCAGTAAAATTGAGAATAATTTCGTTGTTTTTTTAATATCTTTGAAGCTCGATGTTGCCGTTTTTCACAAATTGTGCTGCTTATGTTCACTGTGCAGGGGTTCTAAACACCAAGGGTCTAGTCGATAATAGGTTTACTCTTCTGAGAGATAATTCTTAATGGCCGGTATTCCAAAAAGCGGTTAACTTTAATCCAGGGTTAAACAGGGTTTAACCCACGATCTGGGGTTAAATTCATGTCTATCCCTCTATGGGATATTTAACCCAGGGTAAAAATTAACACTGGGTTAAAGGTAACCCTCTTTTGTGACATACCGGGCCATGTCGGGGCAAGATTGATCTGATTAGAAATGGTCCCATCTGAAGATTATCCTATTGACTGGTTTTAAGCCGTGTCTGATGGTTTTGTAGGCAGGTTTGATATTTAAGTAGGTACATTTCAAACAAAACCCTTTCCACACGATAATATGCCCCCGAATTCTGGACACCACGTATTAAGACATTACAGAGTATCCGCGGGCCACTATGGATTTTCGGCCCGCAGGTTAGTGCACAAAATGTTTTAGCTAGAAGATAACTATCTGAAGCAATCCATAAGCTATGTCTTACGCTATCACTAGCACTCGTTTGCGCTATAAAAGAAAACAAAGACAGAGAGATTCCCTTCTCTTTTATCGATTTTGCCCTCTATTTTATTTTTAAATCCCGATTCACTGCCTCTGGCGTTACGTGGGTTTAATTGTTCAATTGTTAACCATTAAAAAAAAAACGCGTGTTTTTTTGTTTTTAATTATCTTTTTAAAAACGAATATAAAAAGATTCCAGACTTTAATCACTATCTTGGCTGATTAGCTGTCAAACTATTGCCAACCAGGCATTGGTAATCCGACCAATCACAATAAGCTTTCTATTGACTTACCCGTTCTTTCATTCGTTTTCGTTTACAATAAGAACCATACTAAACCATGTATTCTGTCTCCAGTTCTCCTCCACTGGGGTGGTAGGGAAAAGAAGCCAATAGTGCCACAGAAACAAGGTCACATTGGCCATATCTTTTTTTTTCTAAGTGAGCTGAGTACTCCATCTTGGTGTTGGTATATTGTAGGAAGGCACAAGCCCTTACTACCCATGTAATCCATCCCCCAGGGTCTTCCTGGTCTTGTCAGGGGGGGTAGGGGAATGTTCAAACAGGTTCAATAGTGTTACAAAAGGTCAACGTGGCCATAAACGTTTTTTCTAGATGAGCTTAGAAGTAGCCAAAACTTGGGTATATTGTAGGAGGGACAAGCCCAACTAAAAATGTAATTTCCCCCCCCCACCCAGGTTCCTCCCCTGGGTCGTCAGGGAGTGGGGGAATGAACTATCAAAAAGGTCATTATGCACAAAAGAGTGACATGTTGCCATATCTTTTTTAGAGGAGGATTAGCCAAACCTGGGGTATATTATAGGGCACAAGCCCATAAAAAAAAAAAAACTAAAACAAACAACCATGTAAATTCTCCCCTAGGGTCCTCCCCTGGGTCAGGACAGGGGTGGGGAAGCATTTCACATAAAGGTCTACATTTGGCCTCTTGGCCTTCTTGACGTTATTTTAGGGAGTTATGATGGAGTTCACTGATGGAGTTATTTTTTAGAGTTTTTTTGATGAGGTAGGGATTTTTGTTTTTGGGGAGGGGGGGGTTTTTTTTTTCTTCGATGGGACTAAGGTTGAGAGTTATTTTTGGTGAATTATGGATGCAGTTCATCAGACAGCTTTTAGAGTTATGGTGTGAGTTATGGATGCATTTCATCGAGGAGTGTTTTTTAGAGATTTAGCGCTGATGTATAGTCATCGATGAGTATTTGGCGGGTTTTGGATGAAGTTGGTCGCATGAGTGTTTTTAAAGGCTGTTTTGCCGAGGTATGGATGAAGTTCTCTGATGAGTTTGTTTTGAGAAGTAATTATGGATGGAGTTTATCAACGGTTATGTGTTTAGAGCATTTTGGTGAGTTATGGATAATTTAGACAGAAAATTATTTTGGTGTTTGCAAGGACATTGCATGGTTTATTCGGGTGATCTAGTGATCTCGGGTTTAAGAGTTTGGTTAGAATTACGGGAGAGGTGGTCTGGTGTAGTTTTAAGGCGTCACTTCTAGTAATCGCGACATCGGCGGGGGCATATGTACGGACGCGTACGAGTTCGCCTGTTTATCCATGACACACTTGTAAATCCATTTAACTTGTCTAAAAATATGGGGTTGTTAACATATCAACCTAGCAAGTAGTTGTGTAAGAAACAAAAATGAACAAGTTTTACACAACTTCTGTAAATGGGTAATATATTACCACAACTTATTTTTTCTGTTGTACAACTCATTATGTAGGTTGCATATGTAAAACAAACCTCATATTTTAACATAACTTTTAAACAACAGATTTACAGTGCAAAATGTATATTTTCATCGCAAATATGTGCACAATCTTTTTGTAAACAAATGTAGCGAGGATTGATGCTAAAAAATATTATTACGCATATATTATTTCATTACAAATTAGTATTGATATGTTTCATATTTTATAATAATGCTTATTTGACGCGGTGTATAATATTTTAAGCGTTTAAAAACTACACTACAATAGTAAAGTGTAAGAAATTATTTCTTGATGAGAAGATATGCCAATTTTGCAGGAATTTACATATTTTTGACAACCTTTTTTAAATCTTCGTTAACCGCGTCCTCAAAATATTTGTTTTCTCTCAGGGTTATATTTGTAGGGTTAAGTTATCATTAAACATATAATATTAGCTACTCATGATGATATTTCTTTATATAGTTTAGTTTAATTTGTAAACTCTGCGCCACTTTCCCGTACCCGCTGCCACAAATCGCATAGTCCTACGTTCACTTCGCTTACTCACTCGCCCATATACAGCGATCAAGTTTCAAAGATTTTTCACAACTATGTCTATTTTTTTATTTAAAAACGTCAAAAAAGTGTGTGAATTTGAATTAATCATTATAGCCAAAAATACCTGATTTCATAAGACATTCATATTTCCTCACTCGACGTCCAAAAGATTAATGTGTTGGATTTGGAAAATAACTGCAATAGCCTATAAGTGTAACAATATGACATACCGTTCAATTGGAAATTTCTATTGTGCGTGCCATTTCCTTTTTAAAGGATTTTTTATTCCCATTTTTTGGGCGATCAGCGTTCGCGCTGATCGCTCTATTCGCTTGGATTTTGACCTACTTTTCAAATATCAGTGTTGCAGAAAAATTTCGTGCCGTTTACACCTCTAATCTACAGGTGTGATAGCTTATGAAATGATATGCTATTTTACGTCATATGGATGTGTACTTTGTAAGTACATAACATAGATAGGCCCTAGGGAAAACCTGAACGGTACAGTACAAAAGTACATAAATAAAACGTTGATTTGAAGTTAAATTAAAAAAAAAAAAAAAAAAAAAAAAAAAAAAAAAAAAAATTTTATTCATAACATTGAAAATAAAAAATGTTAAAGGGGATTCGTGCTCCATAGCAGACCTAATTACCTAAAGAAAATTTTTTTTAGATTTTAGATCATCTGAAGTATTACAAAATAAAGCAATATACCATCTAACTAATAACAATACCATTTCATGGTATGTCCTCTTGACTCGCCTTTCCTTTTTAAAGGAATTTTCTATTTTTTCCTCCTTCTTCTCTCTTCTTATTAAGGTCCACGGGGTGCCCTTGCTCCCTGGCACCTAACTGGATACGCCCAAGAATACTCTTTCGAGTTACGATTCTCGCATTTTTTTTCTAGCCTACATTTTTTGCTTCGGGACTAGAAAACTTATAGAAATATGAAAAACCTTTCACCGATTAACTGACCAAATTTAACTTTTCGAAAACTAGAGAATCATAGACTCTGACTATCGAACCTTATTTTTCGTATAGTGAGTATTATGATTCGTTTATTATTTCCTTTCCGCCTCCACCCGACCCAATTTTTGAGCAAAATGCTTACTAAGTTTTCACCTCTGAATCAAAAGGTTTGCGAAGATTTATACAAGTGTAATTATTAGAACAACCTTATTCGCTCTTGAATCATTCAAAAGTGACCCACGATCTTAGTTGATCTTAACTAAACTTTTACTTTTGCTATTTACCGAAACAAATGAGTCACCGGCCAAGATCGTAAAAAGAGTCTATCACCATCCAAAGGTAAATCTATACCTCTAGTGTCTATATATAAATCTAGCTGCAGATAACAGATTTAAGAAGAATTAATCTTGTGGCCCATATTATCAAACCCTGCTAACACTAGTTAGGTGTGAAAGTAATCATAGTCCAGCAGGTATCATAGTCCGGGCTCCATAGACAACAACGGAATTAAGCCTGGAACTAATGTTGAGTGAAGGGTCAACTGATCGATTGCCCTATTGATTCACATTGTTCCGGGACTGTGAGCCCGGAGGACCATATCTCCTGCCAACCGGACCAGAGTTGACAACTAAAAGTCATCAAAAAGATATCATCTATTAGGTGTTACGGTTTCGAAAGGGCACTCAATTTCTTTACGCCGGTCCCAAAATCATACCTTTATGTCTAATCTTAAAAGCTTTAACATTTAAGGTATCTTTAACCCAATTTCGATACTTTACGGCTTAATACAACAAGAAAGGACTGCCATCACCCAGTGAAAATAATCGAACAAACCCGCGATCCCAGAAACGCAACGATCATACGCAATGAGACGCAAGGTTGGCAGGCGCGCGCGAAATTAGCAAACGCGTATGACGCGAGCGTTTCAACTAAAATAACTTCAATCCGCAGCACGTACTACCTGGGTGCAATTAAACGAATTGAACCCGGGCATCAGCCAGAATGATTACATTTTCACAGCTGTTTAAGAATTAAATTTATTGGGTTCAAACCAAAGAAATATTATCTATCACGATATTTCTAAAAAGCCCTCATAGTGCAGTTCTGTGATTTGGAAAACGCAAGACAAGAGCCAATTTGGGAGGAGTGTCCTTAAGATCGATGTCAGTCCAATTCAACCACTCTCCAGAGAAGCTGTGTAATGTGTTTTTTCTTATGGAATGGGTCGCCCATTCCTATCATGGACTATGTGCTACATTATTATATACTTAATAAAGGACACTAAAGATTGCCTAATAAAGATAGGTAAAAAAATATCTCTACCTCGCTTTCATAAATGGTAAAAAATGAGATATCACGGTATAGACGACAAGGTTTTCAGTGAATGGGGTATTAAAATACGCTTCAAAGTCGTTGGTCCACAGCGAGGGTATAATTACAACATGTGGTAAGATTTTTTTTCTATAAATCAAGGTTTGAACATCCGTTGTTATTTTTATGCTAGGAGTTTGACAATTGGTCCAAGATTGGTGTTTCTTCGCCAGATTTCTATGAAGGTGGTTTGTGATGTTAATGCTAATAATAAAGTCTGTCATTTAAAGGCGGTATTATTTTCTTCTGTCCAAATTATAGAGTTATTACAGCAGCGCGAAACTCTGTAATTAAGGCAATTGCATGTTGGGATTTATTCCGATAAGAATTACCCGGACCCGTGCTAGGCACTTCCTGCCTCGCCCACCAAGGACTTCAGCGGTAAAGATTGATCGGTTGTAGCATGCTGCCAAACACTTCTGTGGGCAGACAGCCGATATCGGATCAGTTTATTGAAAAACAGGGCGAGACATTATGTCTATAAATTAAGGGCAGGTCCCGGCCAGAATGGCCTATGTCTTGCTTAGCTTTAGCAAATGGTTCAGTTCAATGCACTAAAACAATGAAAAAACTCAAAAATCTTAAAAAAAAAAAAAAAAAAATCAGGGATAAAAGGGGTTAATTAAATTCCGGATTGATTGAAAGAGCCTTGATTAAAATTCAGGATTCCGCTGTCCACGGTTCGTTTGGAAGCTTTTGGGACATGAACAAATGAATTATAGAATATCTTTTATTTTGTGTTTTTTCGTCCAACGTAGAGGACGTTAAGCTATAAGCCCCATGTACAACAAATCATACATGGCGTACATATTCATCAAAGTCAGTTACGAAAAGTCTAATGTGAAAACCCCTTGATTGGTGCCTGCTTAGAGGTATCACAATCAAATCCTCGATAGGATCTCTGACTGTGGCTGCGACCGGAAGAAAGCGCCCTGATTCGAAGTATCCTCCACATAATTTACATACAGATTTTTTTCCAAAACCCGGGGTGCTCGCGCTGCTTCCGTACCCCGGGCTGGGTACGCTGGTGATTTGCTTACGTTATTTCGAAGGCGCCACATTTTAAGTAAATACCCCAAAAAAGAACGCAGCATGTCTAAAACCCCAATAGTTACACACCATGTATACGCGCAAAAACATAAAATGATATCAATAGTAGTTCTGTTTACAAAATGTTGACACCTTCTGCTCCATGTGCTCAATATTCCAACACAATTGGCATTTTACGAAAAGTGTCACCATTTTCAAGTTGCAACTGAAGACATTATTACAGGTAACAATAACAACCATGCATTCAGGACCTGGATTAACATCGTCTACCAAGCCTTTTTTTGAACACGGTTACCAAGGGAGGTGGTTACCACAACCCCTCGAGAATTTTTTATAAAGCACCCGATGCTTATGGTTTTGATAACCAGTGGATAGATATGGTCATCCACTGTCCTCCACATTCCAAAAATAGGTACCAACATACCTAGTATGGCGTCACAAGACGGCATCAAGTCCGCGAGTCGGGAAAATGCATTTCCATAGAAAATAGGCGAATCCAATTTGGCGCTAAAAAACGTAGGAATATCGGATTTTCATGCGGTTTTCAGCTCTAAATAATGGCAATTGGCTAGTGTTACATAAACAAAGAGTTTAGAGCAATACTGGGCATAATATTTTCAAAAATTCCACCATAAAATATCTTGGGTGGCACCACCCCCCCCCTTACACCTTCGAACTTGTGAACGGCATACCCTAACACCGGTGAAGGTGCTACCTTCCACATTTTTTGGTCACTAAAAGGGACCGGAAAGACTGAGAGAACAATTACCTAGAAGCGTTTTACGATTTTTTTTAGCATTTTTAGACGAGGGGTAATTGACACACACTTCACGGGAAAAATGCGATCTTTCACGGAATGGCAATCCATATGGCTATACCTTTTATTGCAACTTTTAAAAAAGGGAGAGATTTTCTTATAATGGGAATTGTGTTGCAATATTTGATCGCAATGGGGCAAGAGGGTATCAACATTTGCGGAAGAAAACGAAAAACTATTGATATAATTTGAGGATTTCGTGCAAGGGAACCAATGGTTTAACCTATGGGGGTATTTAGACCTGCTGCGTCCTTTTTGGGGGTCTTTAGTTCTAAAGGTGCTTTTCCTTGATAAATTATTTTGTTATAAAATAGTTCAACTAAAAATTTAAATTTTACAAGGTAATACATAAATAAAGTATTTAGGCTAAATTTTGATTCAAGAAGAAAGACACTATGAGCTAGTAAAATTCTCAATTCCCTTGGCACAGTTCAGTACTTCCATTCCCGGTGTAATAGAAAAAATAAACTGGTTTTGGGGTATGATTCATGATACCCAGTATAGTCATCAAGGTCAGTTCATCAAGGTATGTACACATACACCACTGACTGTGTCCTTAGTGGGTGAGATATTGTAACTCATAGTGAGAAAAAAAATCGTGTTGGCGTGCGTGGTGCAAACGAATACGACAACGACATAGTTTGGGAATAATTTCACACTGCCAATTGCCTCAAATTTAGGTTCCAACTACATAAGCTAAAGGAATTTTAATTTATGAAAATGAAAACGAAAAAATATTTGCCGACTTATTTGCTTTTGATTCGACTATTGCAGGTAGAAAAACACATCTTTTATTTGGAAGGTTTTGAGAAGTTTCAGAAATCAAACGTAAAATCCAGACAGAGAAGCAAATAATCCCTGCAAGAATGCCAAAAAAAATCAAATTTGGTGAAATATGGCTCCCAAAACGAGGTAAGCTTTAGGAATACAATATTCAAGACAACTCTCGCTACAAGTGTTTGAAGCAATAACATATTTCAGTCGACATGATTCAAGGTAAGACAAACTGGATCCCGATTCACCAGAGGGTGGCTTATAAAGGTTAAAATCTCTGTTAATCGGCAAGCAGATAATTAAGTTAGAAAAAAATATTTACCTTAGAGGCAACCAAATTTGAAGGCTGAGCCTTCGACATTCTGGAGAATGCCACCCTCAGAGCTGCAGTCATGATGTGCCACCTTACTCAACCGGTGAACAGCGTGTCAGTTTAAGGTGGAGGCATACTTTGAGAACTTACCCATTCAGGAGGATTTGTACTCCTTGACCATTATTTTGAAAGTTCTTAGTTCTAGAGTTGAATACAAAGGTTCATGAGTTGTTTTCAGTCCAATTAGTTTCATGTCCAGAATCAATGTTATTCACATCTGTCCCTTTGAGGGAGGCCATTGACATTGTATGGACCGGCTATAAATAAACTACTCCGTGTGTCCCAAAAAAAACGCAACACTTGTGGCAGGCGCGCATAAGTTTGAACAAAAGGACGTGACTACGTATTCTTTGTGGAAGGTAAGATGGGAATGTTACCTCATATTCCTGAAAAGTTCATAAAGGCAAAGTCAATGTTTTTCAGAATGACCCCAAACAACAAGTAACCCGCAGAACATTTTACAAAATGAGGAGCTGTTAACCACAAGACAGCAATGAAGAACAGAATGGCAAATACATATTGATGGGCAATCACATACTTGCCCTAATTTCTTGGAGACGACTTCACGGGTCCAATACGGCATTTCAATTATTGAATTATTTAACTGATAATAATAAAACATTAATTTTATTTAGGTGATAAAATATGTTTCACAATGAGATATAAAACTATGACTCAGTCATTGACAACCTCCACATTACATGAAAATGATAATGCGTTGGGGCTGCAACTTGCTTGTTACGGAAAAATAATGTTACATTCTCAATTTTTATGAAGGAAAACCTATGCTTTCAACACAAACTACATAACATATCAGTATATTTATTCTGTCATGCAATTTTGGGTTAAGATAACTCTTTGTGTGCCGTCAGGATAGTAGTCACGTGCTTTTGTTCACAACTTATTGCGCCTGCCACCAAGTGTTGCGTTTTTTTGGGGGTACACCACGGTATCCATACCTAAAGTGGTATTGGGCAGTGATTCGGAGGGGGTATTGGGAAATGTTGGGAGGGGATGTTCAGTATGCTCCTGATCGGTTTAAAACCCAGCCTAGAGTTCGATATCTTCCCTTAAACAACCCTCGTCTTAACCAAGGGGGGGTGGGGGGGGGCTAAAACCAAGGATTAGAAACCGATTTTTCTACCTTTTTAGCGCAAAATTGGAATTTCTCGAGGGGCACCCCAACTACAATTTGTTCATTAACCTTCACTCGAAGACCAATCCACTGAGAATGATGCTCTTCTGCTCCACGGGCACGTGGAATTGCCCCAAATGACCCAACTAGAGTGTACATGGATGAATAGGAAAATTTCCTTCCTTTTTGCTTTTTATTGTTTTGTTGGCTGTGTACCCGTCCGCCTATTTTTATAAACGCTCCTGATAGAACGGATAAAGCGGCCCTCCGGCGAGATGAAATACGCGCAGAGCGTGGTGATACAATCGTTGTAATTCTGATGATGACCCAGTGGTTGCCATGTTGAGTCCCTAATTGACCAAAAGGTTAAAATCTCTCAATCCGTTAAAAGCGCTATCATTGATTTGGCAAATCAAAAATTAAACAAAATCATCAAATTTTACCTTAACAAAAACGCGTATCCTAACCCTACAACTGATAAGACCAAAACCAACCAATATAATGACCAACCACATTTAGTCATTACTTCCGTTCGGACACCTACTACATCACGTAATTGATGGAGAATTCATATCTCAAACCCTGCTGTTTGTTCTTCCTATTGTCAACTTTAATTTTCAGTTCGTAAAAATACATATGAGAATCCCCCATGCTTATGTTTTCATTTTAAGCTATTCCTGAAAAGTTCAAATATTTTGACTCTTTATGGGTGGTCGTGATAGTGTCTTTAACCGTGCATTTTTGAATTCCATAAATCTTAACGATATGGTTTTTTCCATGAGTACTGCCTAACCATTCAATAGCAATCCTTTTTTCTTGTCGCTTTTTCAAATATTTAGATAATATACGGTTTTCCTGAATATTGATACCAGTTTACCACAGACGATATAAAGAGACAATCCCGGATAATGGGAAGGAATTTCGGTCGGCATTCAACTCAGATAATTTTTTGTTGTGACATAGTCGGTGCGCCCTTCTGGAGGACATCTCAGCTTCATACGTATGGCTTTATCAGGAACTGGTCCAAGTTTAAGCTGTGCTTGAATGTATACAATATTTGGTAAAAACGGGTTTTGGAAGGATGATGTTTAAATCACATCACATTTTTGAGCTGTTCCAAAAGTTCTAGTTTTAATTGCGTCGCCTGCATGTATTATGCACGGAGTTTTGTGTGGGGGGGGGGGGGGGGGGGGGGGGGGGGGGGGGGGGGGTTTGTTTTCTTTTTCTTTTTTTTTTTTTTTTTTTTCTTTTTTTTGTTCTTTTTTTTTTTTTTCTTTTTTTTTACTCTTTTTCTATTCATTATGTAGCCTTATCTTCCACGTTTTCTCCTATTGTTTCCCTCTTTTTCTGTACTTTGTGTCTGTGTGAAACTATAGTTGTCCCAAAATTCGATCAGACCTAGTTCATTCGACGATTTACAGTACGTTTTCTGAATAGCGATCTTTGGTGGCCTTGATGGGCAGGGTGATGATCAAAAGTAAAGATTTACTGTCTTCAGGTATATATGTGCCATTTTGTCCAAAGATACCACTTTTGTCCCACCTTCGGTCATTTATAAACTGAACAGGTATACTGTCCCTGTAAGTAATAATCTGCTTCCCTGTGCAAACCTATTACAACCGACTAATTCTGAATACTTTTTTGAATGAATAATGGCTATTTTGAATGTTTCAGTTAAATTTATTATTTATTTATTTATGTTAATCTTTCTTTTATTGAGGGTAAAACAGCTTCCAGTGTCAATGCACTTTCTGCTTTCCAATCAGGCCCTCACATACAGAAAATAGGCAGTTCCGTTTTACATTAATTCTAAACCATAACAATAATAATTACAGATAAAAACAAAATACATGATTTTTTTTTTTTTTTTTTTTTTTTTAATTAAAATTATATTTGATGAATCTTTGACCTGAATTGACTCAATGTCATGTTTTTCCATCTCAAGTTTCTGATTGTGATGGCAAGTTTGTTCCAGGCATATGTTGCCCTGACATGAAATGTGGCGCATTCTGAATTAGATTTAAATTTTGGTATAACCAATGGTGTTAGTAGTATGATTTCTTGTGAGATATGAATGATTATCATGAACAAAATCAAACTGACAGATACATAGATGGACTAAGATTTTCTTAAACATTTAAACACCATAAGTAAAAGGTGATTATGCCATCATTTATCAAGTTTTTGACCCACTGGAGCTGTCCATCAATTCCATTTATTGGCACTGTCTAATATCAGCTGGAAGTTATTTTATCCCCTAGCTAAATATTAGAAAGAACTGTAATTTGTTTTGAAATTCAGCTGAGAAATTTGACCAGACAGTGTTTCCATAGTCCAAATGTGGGGGATAACAAGCGTGTTTGATAACATTACGGTAGTATGATATGGAAGAACATGTTTCATTCTTTTGATAAGCCAGTTCTCTTAGCCACATTTTTACAAACAAATCACAACCATGAGCGGACCAAGACATATTGTGCTATCTAATTTGTAACACCCAATTTGAACTCATCTACTCTATCAATTTTTGTTATTATTATATGTTAATTGGTACTCATTGAATTTTTGCAATTACCTTTTTAGTACCAAATATCATAATAGTCTTAACTACATTTAAAGTAAGTTTGTAGCTTTGAACCATCGGCCTACATTACTCACTCAAGCATGATTCTAATTGAAATGGCAGATAGACACATTTTTTAGCTTTTGACACATTAGTGTAAGTTATCATCAGCATACATGACCAAGTCTTACGTTTTTCTACAGGCATTAGGTAAACAATTAACAAAATTATAAAAAGTAATGGACGCTAATATCGAACCTGAGGAATTCCTCTATAACAGGTTTGGAAGTCGGATAAAGTGAATTTAGATTACAGCTTGAAGTCTGTGGCTAGATGTGATTGAACCATAAAAGTTCACTATTATCTAGCTCCATAATGTTTCAGTTTTTTTTTAGAAGATTCCATGATTCACATGTATCAAACGCTTTCTTAAAAATCAAAAAATATAACACCTGTAAACCTAAAACCATTTCCGTATTTTTTTTAAATATAATCTTGAACAGTCATTTAAGTTGTGGGAAGTTGAATGGTTAGAACGGAACAGATTGAGCATCTTATAATAAAACCTGCATTAGTTTAAATAAGAATATAATTTTTTTTATTTTTTTTATTTTCAATAATTTTTGAAACTATTGGCAAAACGGAGATGGGCCTATAATTACCTACATTGTTTTTGTCACCCTGACTTAAATATTGGTGTTACCTTGGTTTACTTTCCATTCATCAGGAAAAGTAAGTGGCACTCACTCAAGACAGGTTCATACTGATCACGGCATTTGAGATAAGGGCCCTGCCATTTTCACCATCCTTACATTGAATTCATCTAATCCTGGTGACTTACTATTTTGCATGGTCAATACATATTTGATCAAAACAATTCGCTGGTATTGTACTAATTTAAACTTTTTAATTTTAACCATGCAATTATTGCATTGATTAAGAGCACACACTATTACAAGGACATTTAACATTATTGGTGTTTATTAATTTACTACCAAGTTCATTGCCAATAGAAGTAAAGTACTCTTGAACGCATTTGCCATATCTTTACTATCACTTGAGCATTTATAGTTGTTATTAGAATTGAAGTTGGTACACTAGAGTTTTGTTAGGTACATTTTCTTGATTGTTTTTCTATAGATTTTTTGCTACATGCATATTGTTAATTATAGGATCATTGCAATAGTTCTTTTTTAGGTAATATCGCATAAAAAGAGCCAGGATCGAACCATTTGGCGTATTTAGTTGAAATGAAAAGGCTTGAAATCGTGACCTGTGAAACGTCAAAGTGAATGGAAGCACAAGCTATAATCTGTTAAATCATGAGTTTGGCTAGTTACCATCATTGCAGAGGCCACATTTATTTTTTGATTACTTCATCAACTTTCCTGCATATATTAAGATTTCCATTTTTTTCAGTTTTTTAATTTTTTGATTTTATGCATTTTGATTTAAATAACATTGGGTGTATGTAATACATATGAGGCGAGTTTTGTGTATAGTACGTTCTATTTTGATAAATCAATGGCCCTAACCCTGAATGAACACTGGTTAATATTTCTAAGTAAATGTTTGAAGCTGGTAAAATAATAGAACATTCAAAGGATATTGCAAACTGAGTTTACATAATTAACTTTGTTAATATTGGCCCCACACTTGCGGCTATACTATTCATTCTGGAAAGAATTTAGTACGATTATCTTTGCGAGCCTTACAAAATACATGTTATGGCAACCACTTGTCGAAAATGATATAATGAAAATATCATAAATTTAATCCAAACAAAAGCCCTGTCATGATGATATTGGAAATAAACTGTAAAAAGGGTTCCCATGAAATTGTAAAAGCCAGTGACAGCAATATTTAATTTATCAAGATCAACGCGGTATTGTGCCTGAATAGCCTCCAAGTGGCCAAAGTAATCCAATTTACAAAAAGAAGATACGAATTATTTACTAACTATCGACCAGTATCTGTTTTTACCTTGTTTCTCCAAAATTTTTGGAGCGACGAGTTTTGAATCGCTGTCTGTCAATATATTGATAAACATAAAATACTCATAAAAACATCTTGGATTTCGAACAAATCATTCACTTTTATGGCAATAGTTGATTTAGTAGATAAAGTTAGTAAAGCCACAGAGCTGAATGAAACAACATTGGATTTTTTGGATTTGTCAAACGGCCTTTGATACTATCGATCACAATATCTTACTTCACAAATTAGAATATTACGGATCTAGGGATTGTATTTGAATGGTTTAAGAATTATTTAAACAATATGTTTATTATACTTAAGTAAATCCGATCTCAAAGACATTACTTGTGGAGTCCCCTCACGGTTCAATTCTGGGACGCGCTTTTTTTTATCCTTTACTTTTAATATATTACTAACACTCGCCAGTACTAGATTTATGTTATTCGCTGACGATACCACTATATATATTCTCATTCTGATATAGGTTCGTAAATAGACTTAATTAATGGAGAGTTAATTGAAGTGAAGTAACTGGTTCCCCCCCCAAGCAAATAAATTATCTGTAATGCTAGCAAAACAATTATATGGTTTAGGTATAAGATATGTAACGAGCAAATATGCAGATAAAACACCCAATGATATTGTTTTGGAGGTGTCAATCATTGAAAAAGTTAATAGACGTAAGTTTTGGGCGTCGTCATAGATGAAAACTTAAATGGAAATTTCATATCGATGGCATTTCAATTGAACAATCTCAAGAAATTGGGGCATTTTACTAGTTTAAAACACACTATTTCCCGAGAGCATCTTACACACTATTTGTACTCTTATTTTACCTTATATAAACTACAGTATCCTAGCAATGGGGTATACTGTAAGGGCTATTTAGATAAGATTTATAAACTTCAGGACATGGGCTGTGCGATCAATACAAATTTTAGGGCCATACAGGAGTCAACTCAAATCTCCCCCATATTTGTTCGTATCCAATTTTTGTAAAATGGTATGATACTTATCAACTAGAACTTGGAGTATTCAATGTATAGGCATCATAATAATAGTTACCACTCATCTCAATGACTAATTTACGAAACTCATGAAATTCACGACTACCACACGAGATATTCTAATAATTATGTTCCTTGCAAAGACCAAAAAAGCATTTTCTGATCAACCAGTGTGAACATCTGGTCCTATTCTTGAATCTCGTAAAGAAAACCTAACGCAGTCAATAATCTGTAAATCATTTTAGAAGTCAATTTAAGTTAATCCTTTTATCCGCCTATTAGCTACTTATTTTGGAGACAGCATATATATATTTTTTTTCACTGTCTTGTGTCTTGGTCAATTATGTGTGGTTAGGTTTCTTTTATTTGTATGTTCTGTAACGTTTAAGTTAGGTGGTGCTCGGCATTTTTTGGTCTTATTGGCCTTTCCGATCACCTCCTCCATATCATTTTGTTGTTGCGTTGTATTTTATGATTATGGAATAAATTACTTTTTTTGGAAATTTTTCCTTGAATCTTGTTAGTGAGGTGATAGAGTAAATGTAATCAGGACAGACTGATTAACATCGATTTTCATGTCAGCGTACAATTGAGAGGGTTAAACATAATTATTTTTTGTGGTGGCCCTTTTTGAGTCCAATAATTCTATCGATATTTTCCTTGGTAAGTAGCCTCCTCTCCATGTCTAATGGAACGGCTTGGTCACATGGTTGGAAGATCGGTCTTGGAAAATACCTTTAACAATGTCTCGACGAACCTAGTTTTTCTACTCAATCCCTGAATAATCGCATTTTCCCTTGAATAGCAGTGACCACGATGAACACGTGGTTCATGACTCCAGCAATAATGCGTCTATTGATAAGTCACCGCTTCTGTATGCATAGCCAAGCAATGACCTGGCATAGTCCATTGTGATTATTCATTCAGCTGAAAATATTCCAGGTTTTATATCACCACCTACCCCCCGCACCTCCGATCTCGATAAGCTATTTTTCATGGATATGGAACACACACTACCTGTCTCTTTCACGAATAATAATTAGAGTTCTACGGTGTGTTCATTAACTTGACCCTATCTTTCATCATTTAACGAAAGGTAAACGAAGATGAACAAAAGTCATGAAAGAAAAGTTGTTTTGGCACAATTGGAGAACAACACCTTTGTGCAGAACAAATCCGTACTTGCCGTATACCCCATTTCTAGTCAATTTACCGCGTTTTCACACAAATCTAAAATCATTGGTGTACATCTACCTCATGTATGAAATGCAGGTATACCGATGTGAAAGCAGATAATAAATCCGGCGGGAGCCACAGTCCGGGGCTCCACAGACGATAACGGAATAAAGCGTGAAACTTAAATGTTGCGTGAATAAGATTCCAACCTGAATCGATCGCCCTATTGGTCACCATTGTTCCCGGACTATGAGTCTGCCGGACCATAATTACGTTCTGTGCCGAAAAAACTTGGAACATTGAATCAAAATGAGTTCCTACATTAAGTTATGGGTCTCGGTTCTGCACAATGTTGGTCACAGCTTGCAAGCAACATTTTACGACTTTTTGTTCATCTTCGTTTCCGTTTTTGAATAAATTATAAATAATACGTCCAAGTTATTGAACTCCACAGTAGAAACTCGAGTTTTATTTTATTAATGAACGAGGCTATATATGCTCAATCTAATCGGGCGTTGTATAATACTCTGAAGCTTTTCAAAATGTATGGACAATCACAATGGTTTTGCCGTTCCAGGGTAAACCCCCCCCCCCCCCCCGCTCAAAACCCCCCCCCCCCCAACCCCCCGAAATGAACTGTACATTGGTCTATGAGAAGAAAAACCCGATTTTGCCCCCTCATAAAGTTCCTCGGCGCGCACCCCTTCTGCCCCCCCCCCCGCTTTGCAAAAGGTGGTTACGTCACTGCCGCCCCCCCCACCCCCCACATTTAGTAGTAGTATAAATTTTGATTCTCATTATCGACCTGAAATTTCGCTTCCAAATCCACTTCTTTGGCAAAGATATAAACAAAAGAACTACGATTAGCACAGTAGTGAATAGGGCCTTCCTTCCATGTGCATTATCGTTTTTACTATCAAAACCGCGGTTCGTTTCCCACGATACTTGATAATGTTGCAGGTGGCCAGGCTGATACACATAAGTCGGAACAAACCAACTTTAATTTGAGGCATTGACTTTGAATTGAATCGAATGATTTGGTACAATTTGGGCAGATTGAAATTGAATCAATAAAAAATTAGGAAGTGAAAAATCTAATTGGAGTTTAATCGAATCACTTAAATTTCAAGTGCATCGAAAAAGGAATTGAATTACATCAAAACATTAATAAGAATAGACTCAGTACGTGTTTACCTGATGCCCATGTTACAGATCAAAAAATCACAGTAACCGTCGAACTGACATGGAATAAAGCTTGTTAAATCACAGTTCTTTGCATATTACTCTCTTGCGGAGGCGGCAGAAACGGTAATGCCTGGATTGTTCCAGAGACGACGATCGTTTATTCAAATACAATACTCACCAACCAGACTACCGTGCATCTGACGAGGAAATAAGATTTCTGTTAAAAGGAGACCAACGGGTAAGTTGGAAGCATATATATTTGTGGTATACACGCTCATTTAAACTTGAACTAAAGTTCCCAATTACAGATTAAAATATAGCGATTTTTTAATTTACGCAATGCAAGTGGTAAAGTGCTGTAGGGGTGGGTTGGTGGGCTGGGTGTGAATGTGGTATAGGTAATGGTGATTTGTGGTTTTGACTGGTTGGGTTCTGCTGTTCGAAGGGATATGGCAGTCTGATTTTCTTGTTTTAAAATGAAATTAAGTGCATAATATATGTATTTTATGAACTTGTGGTTGTGGCTTACCTCATCGATTGGAGGAGTCACATCCTTTAAATGACAGCGGTTTCTTGCTCAGCTGTACCTTAAAGGTATAAAGTAAAGAGAAAGATACGTAGGCTAAATGAATAAGTAAGGATGGGTGGTACATCTTTCAAGCTTCAGTGAGTTCTTGGTGATCCTGTCATAAATATAGACTTCAGCTTTCATTCGAAACCTCGTCTTGCTGTAAGATCAGATACTGTATGCCCCGTGTATATGCCTTGCTGGAAATGTACGTTGATAATGATCATAACTTTATTTGGTAATGGATATGGGTATCAATAGGTATCGATCATAGTTAATGATGTAAAGGAATCGGTTCTATACTGTAAGCTGTAAATTACTTTCTTGGAATCACCAATGGAGAATATGCGAATGCTGCCGTGCATCTAATGACACTTAATAGGAGGCCCGATAATACTCTCCATATCTTGTGAATGAAGAGTTCTAGGAAGAACAAGAAAGGTTTCTAACTGATTTCTTGATGACATTTGAACATGTTCAAATTCTTCAATGTGTCTTTTTAACTAACACCAAAGCTCAAATCTTTAATTCCCGGGGGGGTTCTATAAGACCATACGCTTTTACTGACAGATTTGTCGCTGTCTGCCGATGGCTTATATTTTTATGAAACATGTCCATGATGCCATTGGCAACGTCTTAGGGCTGCAGTATTTTCATTGGAAGGATCTTTCAACAATGTGTTAAGTGGCACAACAAGCGCGGCAGCTGACCACTTTTTTCCAAATCGCGTGAGGCGGTTATTCAATATCCGGCATCCCATAACTTCATGTTCATGTAGACGCAATGCGGCATTCCGGCACCAGGTTGTCCAGTGGTGTTCAGTAGAAGTAATATAGCTTCAGCAAGGAACTGCTTCCCTTTTAAACATTAAACTAGTTCACTTACATTTTTCGTGAGTTTGAACGGGTTTGAACGTATATCATCTTTTTAAACTCTGTAGACAAGTAAATCTGGTCTATAAACTTGACTTAACATTAAATCCATATTCTTAAATTTAAGAGTGGTTTCGGAGATCCGCATGCATTTACCAGCATTGCGAAAAGGCTGACAACAATAATATATAATAATATATTCTGAGATGTTTTCATAACATAAATTTGTGACATAGTGATCGATATATAAAACAGGAAAAAAAAAAGAAGGAACATAGTAACCCCTTTAAAATTGTACAGGTAACAAATTATGTTTATTTATGGGCTTTAAACATAACAATACCTAACACTAAGGCCAAAAAAAAAAAGAATTGTTATATGTAGAAATTCCCAAAGAGGGGTACATATGAACTCTTGCAAAAAGGGAAATTAATCGATGTAATTTGGCCACTAATATTAATAAGAATTTCCAATGGCGACTCAGTTTTGACAAAGATAGCCATATTAAAATAGGGTGTTCCGATCGTATTGTGGCACCACCCCACCTCCCCCCCCGATTTACCCGGAAGTAGTATCGAATTTGATATCAGATGAAAGCCGATTTTATCATTTCGTCCTGAAATTTGAGCCATCAAATCCCTTCATTCCAAGAGAAGAAGAAGAAAACACCGTTGTAAGGTAACCAGCTTCCATGAGATTTTGGACCCCGAAAATGCTTCAGGACATTATGCTCAAAAACATATGGTCCTGGTTCATATGGTCCTGGAGCATAAATAATCTGCGAAAAATATTCAAGTCAAAATATGGTCCAGGGACCATATTGCCATATGGTCCGGGAGCATAAATTAAAAAATATGGTCCAGCAGAATATTTAAAATATGCTGATATGCTCCTCGAGCATATTTGGAATACACAAGGGTCCAGGACCATATGGCAATATGCTCCTGGAGCAGTGGGAAATATCCTAACAAATACTGCTCCAGGACCATATTTGCATGGTCCTGGAGCATAGCATTTTGACTTAATATTTCTCCAGATTACTTGGTTTTGGGGAATAAGAAAATATTGTCTTATTATTATAAAAGTAAGCATTTTTCGTCAAGATTTCGATTTACGTGTTAAAGCAAATAATACCCCACATTTTTTGAAGAGAGATCCCCCAATTTTCCAAAAAATGTTGAGATTTTTACACGATTGCAAGGTAATAAGCTAGTAAAACTATACCTGTGAATTGTAAGGCTTCGAAAAGGTCTATGTGTCGCAAACGAAGGAGTTTTGTAATTAGATAATTAATATCGGAGATCTACCGATAATAATTCAACGACTGCTGGAAACGGCTTTCCAATATGAAATAGCCGAAATAGCGCCATGTAGTGTCTACGTGATCATTAGTGTTTTATTTGTTCCGGATAAGTCAAGTTAGAGGTAATTTTTTGATTCTCCTTCATACCGGGCTGGCACTATTTCATATGGGAGGACATTAACTAACATTTCCAAGCTCTGCCGTTAAGAACAATCTGGATTCCCAATTCTAATTACAAAAATGATTATTTATGATAAATACGCATATTTTTAGCATTCTCGTTGAGGTATTAGTTTCCTAGACAATTACCACATAACTGTGCAAAAATATCCACAAATATTAAAGAGGGGCCCTCTTCAAGTGTGCTGTGTATTGCTGTAAACCAATAACGACGTCTAAAAATGGATTTATTGGACTTACCCGCGCCACTATAAAGGATTTTATCGTTATACATTTCACCCGGCTGGAACCACCCCTATGCAAAATAAAAAGTTTTTTTTTTTTAATTATATTAATTTTTTGCTTTTTTACAGCTTTGTACATGGGTCTCTGTCAAAATTGTTTCCTATGCTCACAATCACTTACTGTCTTGTTTCGGTCTTGCGTTTCCTTTGGAACATGACTTGGTTGTGGGGCCTTGCGTTTTCTTCTAGGCCTCTTTGACGCAGTTACAAATTTGACGCAGTGTTGGAGCGGTCACTCAGACTGGAATCATCTTAGTGGACTCGGAATCGGGGCCCAATGGACTCTGACTTGAGGGTAATGGACTCAGACGGCGGAATCTGATTTAACCTCAGTGGACTCGAATCTCTATCCTTGCAGTCAACATATTGTGGCGGAAACCTTCTCACTTGCGTTGATCTCTAAATTGGTAGCGAAGCAGCCAAGGCTTACGAAGGTGATGGCTCTGGGCGGTCGGTTGACCGTACCTTTTGATTCGTTGGATTACTAACAGTTCTTGCAGGATTCGGAATTAACTACTGAGGCAATGGGCTTCAATAACCACCCTCAAGGAGAAAATGGTATAGAGTTCTCAGCAAACTTTATCGGGCTTGCATGGGTCGGATCCGGCGTCTCGGCTTGCAAAGATGAAGTGAGCGACGTGTGGGCTTGAAGCTTAGCTCAATGACCTGTCCCATCGCTAGCTAGGAACAGTCGAGAGCGATCGAGTGCTCGCAGCATCGCATTATATACTGCCAAAAGGTGATGTCATCACTTAACACGTCATAAAGGACGCCCTCAGAACACCACTGAATTTACGCCACAATATTGAAAACCACAACACATATCTCAAATAGTTGCATGGTCACCAGCGCCATAGGTTTTGAAAAAAAGAATACGACTACGTTTTCTTTGTTGTAAGGTAAGATTGTACTGCTGAAAAGATCATAAACAGGTAGGTCCAATATTTTTAGTAGTGACCCCAGATTCAAGTAAAACTGCAGAGTTACGGGGGGGCACTCCCTAAAAAATAGGTGAAGGGGATGTGCGGCAATATTGACCCCCTCTTTTAAACCTGATGTCAATGAAAAAACCCATTTTTTTCCCTGTCCATGAAGACCCCCTTTTTACCGTCACTGAAAGACCCCCTTTTTTTAACCGGTCACTGAAAGACCCCCTTTTTTTAACCTGTCATGAAACTAAATAGTGAAAGCCCCCCTTTTTTACACCATTTGATGCCTCCCATTTTTAATCAAACTGAATGAACCCCCAGTATATATTTATGCCTCACAGAAAGCACCTCTTGTTCAATGATGGAACTTAGAATATGGTTGCCCCATGAATGACCCCTTTTGTCACAAAATGTGAGCCCGGCTAAGTGATTGACCCCCAGTTTTTATCCTCATCAACAAATGACCCACTTTTTCCCTCAGCGAATGCCCCCTACTTTGTAAGTCCAATCCACACATTCTCCCGCATTTCATATATGAGGCCCCCCCCCCCCCCCCCCCCCCCCCCCCCCGGACTGCAGTACCCATTTTGCCAATTGAGGCGCTAGGAACTACACTGGTAGAACAAAAAATTAATCAAGTTGTTTTAACATTTTAAACAAAAAACGGCTGTTTAAACCTGGTCATTGCTCAACCTTGTTTAAAAATTGAGAAACTTGTTTAAACATAAACAAAAAAACAAACCTAATTTTAAAAAATAAACAACTTGTTTAAAAATAAACAACTGTTTAAAAATTAAACAACGTTGTTTATAAAATTAAACAACTGTTTAAAAATAAACAATTGTTTTAAAAGTTTAAGCTCAGTGTTTAATTGACTTTTTAAACAAGGATGAGCTATGACCAGGGTAAACAGCAGTTGGTTTAAGGATTGGAGGGGTTTAAAACTTATACAACCTTGTTTAAGACAAATGTTATTAAACAACACAACTAAACAATGTTGTTTAAAACTAAACAACGTTGTTTAAATTGAACCAGCACTTTAAAAAAACCTCTTTCTTAAACGCACAATTTTAAACAGTGTTCTAAAAGTGGTCAAGACATTCGGCACTGCTCATTTTTTGCGTGGCGATCACCATATGAAAATCTATTTTTTTTTTAAATGACAGGGGCTACTTCGCGTTTATATCCACCAAGATGAATCTAAAAAAAAAAAAAATTTTGTTTTAAATGGACGGTGTACAACAACATTAACATATGAATGTTTCCATTGGTAATAACAGCCAATAATAAACAGTGCATTTTTAATAGACACTTATAAGATGAAATCAGGAAAGTATGCCTAACAAACACCTCATATTGTCCAAATTAGAAAGCATTGGAATTAGAGCTAATCATCATCGTCTGTGTAGTGACAGCACACAGAGTTATCTTAACCAAAAAAAGGAATGACAAAATGAAATATCACTGATAGTGTTTTATGTGTTTTTTCGTTCATAAAATTTAGCAGTTAGATGTGGTCATAAAACAAGTTGCCAACCCAACGCATTTTACAAAATTTATTGTAAAAAACTTATGCCGGGACTTAGCGTTTAACTTATATCGTCTCGAATATATTTATTCACCAATAATATTAATGTTTGATGTATTATCAGTTTAAAATAATACCCGTAAAAAGGCGATTATTTGATCCAAGTAGAAGTTGTTTCAGAAATTAAGGCAATTAAATGTTGATGCAATTAAAATTGTAGTCGCCATTCTGTTTTTCAGTGCCACCCTTGTGGTACCAGCCTCCTCCTTTCGTTAATGGGAGTCCTGTGGGGTAGGTAATTGCTTGTTGGGCAATCTTTAAAATTATTGACCTATTACCTACGAATTTTCAGGGATCATTAGACAAGGAGTAATAGCTTACCTTGCAACAGAAAACAAGTAGTCATGTGGTTTTGTTCAAATTTGATGACGGCTGGCACCAAGTGTTAGTTTTTTTCTTGACAACATTGTATAATTGATTCACCGTTTCAGCCCAGTCCATCAGCCTAAAATGTGACGCCAGTGGCCATGTTGGATGTTGTGAAGACGAAATCCATGAAACATTGGGATTCCTCCACAGAGACAATTTGTCTATTTTAACGGGACGTTTACTTACGAACGACCCAAACAACTCACCGATGCGGATCGCAAAAAAACTCGTCTTGGCTTGCATGAATAATACCGTCCATGTAAATATGAGAAGGTACGCAAAATTCGTCAGTAACAAATAGAATGCCATTTACAACCTACAAAATTCATTCAACAACAGGGGTAACTTTTGACCCCGTTTTGAGTCAAACTATGCACCGACTAAAAATGGGGTTAATGTTAACCACTTTTTTGGTAAAAAAACTTGTGAAATGACCCCTTTTTGTGGTAATAATGGTTGACCCATTTTTTTAGTCGGTGCATTAGTGCTTGGGTTTTAGTGTGTAGGCAAGTCGTTGAATAGATGTTAGTACAGCTGAATTTATCGATTGATAGAAAACAGTCAAGTCGGCCCGTTGATGTGCATAGAAATAGATTTTTACCAATATCTGCAATTTGCCTAATTTTAGCACAATTTAGTTTATGAATGCGTAAATTTGTATATTTCCACGTAAACACACAGTAGTAAAAATATATCAAAATCAGGGCTAGAACTTAGGATACGTGCTAAATTTGGATAATGTATGCAAATTTTGCACTTTTCCCATAATTTCACCATTTTCCATTTAAATCTGTAATATCAAATGATCAAATCCTATTTCCAAAGTTTGGATTACATTTGAGACCGACCATTAAAGTGTTACTGTGTATTGAAGTCTTGGGACTGTGAATAATAATTTCGGAAGCTCTTGGCGTGTGACTGGTGTGCGAGTGTATCATTACTTTATAGACCGATTCAATATGCGTCAGCACCAGACATGTAGTGGACAAGATGCATACACTCCAGCACTACACACATTAAGCTGTCAATCGATCCATGTTTAGCCGATGCAAAGGGATCATTGACAGGGGCGTATTGTAGTACTGGAATGCGTCTATCTGACACCCAAAATGGGAGTTGTGTGCTATTGAATACGGTCAATACACTGATTCATTTAAAACACGCGCCAAACAGCAGTAACGTTGAGCTTTTGACCACCACTGATTAGTCACTCAATCTATGAAAAAAACTACGTACACACTGGCCAAAATTGCTACAGGTTTATTATTGGATAGCAGTAAAAGATCTCCTAAACAAATTATCAAAAGGTAGTAGAAAAAGGGAAGCATGGCAAGACATGGTAATTTGCACTTATCTTACGTGAACGTATACCGCACATAGTCCGACAAAGGGATATAGCTCATAAATGCCATGGTTAGGGAGATTGTCCAGTTTTCTCTTAGTATTTGAACATGTTTTGCATGACTATGCCTGCAAGGTGGAGCATTGCAATTCATAATTTCAAAGTGGAAAGTGTCGGTCATTATCAAGATTAGCCGCAGAAGTTTTCCCGCCAAAATTAATTTTGAATTCTAGATGTTTGGTTAGACGCAATGGGAGAGGGAGATCTTAATTTAGCAAATTATTATCAGGGAGTATTTTATTATTCAAACACATTGGGTCAACTAGTGCCGAGGGGCCACTCTATATGCGGTAGTTATGGGTATATGTGCCGCGGTCAGGTGAAAAAAATAGGGTCCTTGCAGTTAAAACTATACCAAAACAATACCAGAGTATATCGGTACAAAGCTGATAAAAATAGGGCCATCCAGAGGAAACTTTAAGAAGGGGTCCAATGATGTTAAAAAACCGTTGCGATGAAATTAAAAATTGCTGACAATGATTATATTTTTTTTAATATGCACATAGTCTGCGAAAATTTTGAACTGGGGTGTTCAAATTCTTTAAAATAGTATATGCTTTTATGATGCAAATTGTGATAAAGGGATAGGCAGGAAAGAGAAAATGGCGGTCATTATTAAGTATGTGCCAACATTTTCAAAAGGGGGGTCATTTGGTTAAGAGAGACTGGGTACTAGGTAGGGGCCATTCAGCATAAAAAAGCGGTCAAGCCATTCTAGATGTCACCAAGTCAGCATCTCACAGCCTTGACTACGCACAAGGATCTACTTCCAAAGCATCATTTGAGTATGCTCCAGATAAAAGTCAGACTACATCTAAATGCCAAAAAAGGGCCGGAAAATGGAATACATGACTGTCAATGGTAGAGAAATCATCAAACCATTGCGAACTACACAAGGTACCCACTCAAAAGGTTATAGACCGTTCACGTACATCGAGTCCTAAGTTGACAGCAAAGAAAGGACTCAGAGTTAAAGGGACCGTGGCCCTGGTCGCCATTAATAGCATGGTCCCAGACTCCAAGCTTTTACTGGAAGTGGTCAACATTTTGGTTATTTGAAGAAAGAAAGCTACTATTTTTTTCATTACCCTGTGAAACTTAGGATTAAGGATATTTGGTTTGGAAGTTATGATTTGAAAATGTACCCCATTTTGGTTTCGACCGATAGGAATTTCAAACATAATGCTAGAAAGAAAAATCCATGTTTTTAGCTCTCACATGAAAACCGGGTGTTGAAATATCAGAGCAAAACTATACAGATGGGGATTGGGGTGAAAACCATTATTCAAGATGAAAAATTTATTTACTTAAACGGTTGTGAAAGAGATATAGTCCGGTAGGAGCCAAAGTCCGGGGGGGGCTCCATAGACCCCGATAAAAGGAAAAATTAAAGCGTTGAAACATTAAGGTTAGTGAAGAGTCAACTGAAATCGATTGGCCCTATTGTTCACCTTTGTCCCCGGACTATGAGTACGCCGGACCATAATACTTCTACACCGGGTCATCCCCTTTTTAATAGATGTATTAAAAACCAAAATTAGGCAAAAAAATGGACATATGTTTTATGCAAAAATTAGCATGTCTTGCCAGCTTCTTTTTTCGACCTTTCTTGATATATTGTTCGGGAGGATTTGTACAAGTTACAGCAAGAAAGAAAAACCTGCTGTAGCAATTGTTGTCCAGGTCAATCGTAGATTGAGCTGGACTTATTATGCTCTTGGAGTATACGTTGTGGCAAACCGTTCCAACGCGAGCTTCAGTTTATATGAAATTCGTCACAATAGCAGTAATACGATTTATCCGTAAATGTTTTTTTCAATGATAAGAATAGCGCCCTTTTCACGGAGATAAAATTGTTTGACTGGACTTTTGTTTGCCCTAAAGATCAAATAAGCATGAGAGAATACAATACAGGCACCTGGTTCAATGACATTTCAGTTATTTCTGCAGGTGATTTTTTTTGTATTCTATGCGCACGTTGGGTTGTTTTGGTAGTACGGTCTGGTTCAAGTTAACCTATTGACCTCCCGTAAAACCGCCCTATTGCAAAGCGGGCACACCAATCCTCTCTGGTCGTATGGATAGGTACTGACATCATGATACAGAGTTCAGGGACCACAAAGTCATAAATCCTTACTAAGCCTAGTTGCACAACTAAAGGGGACTAGGTGCCAATAAGCATAAGTGATACTAGTTGAAATTCATAAAACCTACTAGTGCTCGTTTGCATTCTAAGCATCTGCTAAATTAGAGTTGATCCCAGAGGCAACTCTAACTCACTAGTGGAACTAGATCAGTGAAGGAAACAATATTATTATTATATCCGTAAAATATTTACAAGACAATTAAACATGAAGTTCATTGCTACAAATATTAATTTCGTTGATGTGAAATTTAAATTTAAAACAATATGTACCATTGAGCATGTTGTTTTGAGTTGGTCTTTCAATTTTCATGTGGCATAATATGCCGTAATTAGCATCGTGAAAAAGGAAAGAAGGTGGAACTTGTGTAAATACAGGCCCCAAACTAATGCTTATATATTTGAAATGAAATAATGATCAAAATTCCTTACTGAATGAAATATTTAAGACTTCTCCTAATTTGCTGTTCATAATTACAATTGTTCTTGGGTGTCAGTTTATATAATGTTCGCTTACAAGTACCATATATGAGCTGTATGAGATGTTACTTTGGAGTAATGATATATTTCTTACTAGAAAATATGAAACATAACAGTTCTTCAAAAGCAGTATTACAGCAGATTAAGAAATTCTTAATATTTTTTTCAGTGTGAGTTACAGTCCTCGGTTGTCAACTCTCCGATTATTATAGTTAGGTTTGCTCATGTGTATACTGGCCTATATATACGGAGCTACTACAATTATATTGGGGTCATTTTGATCATGGGTTCACAGGTTGGATCCAGCATTGTTAATTGCCTATGAGATGACCGACTCAACACAAAGGGTAGTCATTTAATGTATTGAATTACATTCCCCACACTGCAACCAAGGGCCATTGCCGCCCCGAAAGCACCATTCTGTAGCACAAAAAGATGAGCTAGTTGGCAACTAAATTTTCCTAGTACGTAACTAGTTAGCAAGGATCTTAGTAAGGTTTTATGAATTCCATTTAGTGTTCAAACTCCGCGTAGTTTATAATAGGGATTTTAGAATCATACCAGAGCTAGTTGCAAGCTAAACTAGCAAGGTTTTATGAATTTTGGGCCTGGGGTCTGGGCACAATTCATAAAACCTTACCTAAGCCTAGTTGGACAACTTAAAAGGGACTTAGTTGCCAACCTAAGCCTAGTGATCTAGTGAAATTCATATAACACTTAAGTGACTCGTTGCATTCTAAGCATTTGCTAAATTTAGAGTTGATCCAACTCTAACTTACTAGTTGGCAACTAAAATCAGTTTCTCACTGGCACCGGACGACCCTGACAACATGGTGTTTACGCTGAATATAATTTAACACTAAAATTTAGTTGTATTATCAACCTCATATCGAGTGTTGACACACAGAAAGAAGCGATTATTACAGCGAATTAAAGAAATTCTTTATATTCTTTCAGTGCGGAGTTCGTCCTTCGTTTGTCAACTCTAGTTTGCTCACGTGTATAGGCCTATATATACGGAAGCTACTTCAATTATATTGGCAATCATTTGGATCATGGTTCACAGGTGATAAAGTATGTTAATGACTCTGAATGAAACAGGACTCACACACAAAAGGATAGGCATTTAATGTATTGAATTTACATTCACCACACTGCAACCAAGGGCCATTCAGCCGCAAGCACCCAATTCTGTATACAAAGGTGAGCTAGTTGGCAACTAGGAGTTTCCAGTATGTAAACTAGTAGCAAGGTTCTCGTACGGTTTTATGAATTTCAATTTAGTTGTGAACTCCGTAGTTGCATATTAGGGATTTTAGAATCTTACAGCCTAGTGCCAGCTAAATAGCAAGGTTTTATTGAATATGGGCCCTGCTCTTATAAATTACGAGGTTTAGAAAACTAGGCGTATGCAGATCAGATGGGGTAATGCAGTGAGAGCGCCATGCCCAGCGTTTCAGCAAATAAGTGCTATAATGTTGTTTGAGTCGCTAAAAATGCGAAAATATCATTTCCACCGTATTCAGTTATGTTCGTACTTTCCTCAACAATGACGTTAATAGGGACGTCATAATGGGGGATGTTTGGTCCTATTTGATACAATGGAAAGAAAAAACTCTAAGCTACCCGTGGTATCAAAGTTATAGAATCCAGAGTTCAGTAAACGAACATCGGGAGTTTTGTTACAAACAATGGCTCAGGTAGCAACGGGTTAATTCACTTATCGTACACTAATATCGAGTATGGCCATCCCTGACCGAATCAGTGCGTCAAGACGTTGCAGCATACTGTCCTAAGGTGTTTATGATGTCAACGAGCAGAGCGTCCCACTCATCGTCAGGGCCTGAGCTAACTCCTGTAGAGTGTGAGGAAGATTGTCCCTGCCATTGATGCTCGCCAAGGCATCCCAGGCATGCCGATAGGGTTCAAACAAGGGGAACAAGCAGGCCATGGTATTCGCTCCACCCCCTTGATCAAGAAATTGTATCACTACAGCGGCCCTGTGCGGTGTGGCGTTGTGTTGCAGCCGACGAATTGTTTGCATAAGCCTTCTTGCATGTGGAAGGCAGTGGTTTTCCAGAATGTCAGAAGGTAGACAAAGGCGTTCATGTTTCCATCTGCGACCAACCATTGACGTTTTTCTTCATAAATGAATATCGCCCATCTCATCCACTTGAACGCCACATCTTGAGTTGTTCCCTGACCACGTCATCTCGGAGGTTCTCACCACCTAACCCACCGAATCCTTGGTTCCATGCTTGATGGTCGGATGTAGCGGCTCTAGTCCATAAACAGGCATATCGCCAGTGTCTGTAATCTTCAGTGCTGCTAGACCAGGCGTGGACAATTTGGTCATAGTCTGCTCGGTGTAACATGTTGAACAAATCTCCCGAGTATAGTTTGGCGTGGAAATCGTTGATTCCATAGGGTCTTCTCCACAAACGTTTGACATTTTCGGGCTCTTTGGCAAATTAAGCAGTCGGCGATCATCTGTTCTGGTAGTCAATCGTGGTCGCCTTGAATTTCATGCCCTCAAATGACCCACTTTTCGATGATGTCTGAGGATTTTTACAGACGTACTCGCGATATCCCGAGAAAAATCAGCGACTTTGGATTGTTGGATCCATTATCGTGGAGTTCCAAGCAAGACTCTTTGACGTAGACCACTGCCGTGGACGAAGCATAGCCTAAGGAACCTCTGTGTCAGTTTTTGTTTCAAAGAAACAACCACTCTGCAAAAACGTGGGAAAAGGAAACAGAATGAAGGGACGTCTGGCCATTTATAGCTCCCAAACAAAAGGCATTGTTACGTAATTCAAAAGTAATGCATGGATTCACTTCAAATGGGTAGTGGGGACTCATGTTGTTAATCATTCACCTCTCTGATGGTAGACGTTTCATATAGAAGTCCCATGATTGCAAATGAGGTATTACAATTGATTCCATCAGCGCTGTATGACGTTGGGCAGTAGTGCTTGACGGAATGAATGGCAATATCCATTGCATCAATGGACTTCTATATGAAACACTTACTATATGGGTACTGAAGCAGTCAAATACAACTACGTTATAAGATTGGTACAAAATCATCCCACTTATGAGCCAGGTATAACGACTGTTGATGTACGCTGCACCAACGTTCCCTGGTGTTGCCCAGGAAGAGAAACGGCAGCGCTATTTGTTAAAGCCCTTCATCCATGCTTTTGGTCAACTGTATTCACTGCCTATTTTAGTAGGTTACTGTTAGTGACAGAGACACGTATCTAAATGATGTATTCGTCGGCAGCTCAGAGATGCATCGCGCACAAAAACCTATAACGAGAATAGGAGTTTGTGATGAAATCCTCAGCGATGTTAAAAATAATATTAATAACATATCTATCAAGACAAGATTCAAAAATATTTTTGTGGTTTTCTTTTCATAAAAACGACAATCCAACAAAATATGCAAAAAATCCCCAAAAATTACGCCAAGTCAGGGGTGTGACAATAGAGACCCTGGCGTCACCAGTGAACCTGATGAATTCATCAGACTTGTATGGCATAAACTGACAGAATTATGCAGTTATTCCGTTACAAGTCTGGTGAATTCATACAGGGGTCACTAGTAACCCACGGTCGATAATTGTCAACCCCAAATTCAGGGTATTAGTGAAAAAGTTCATAACAACCTATTTAGCGGAGATTGATGGTACTGTCCCTGAACGGAAAATGAATTTCATAGCTTACAGAGAAGAAGAGAATTGATGGGTTTATGATATTATAGGACGAACACATTTGTATTTAATTTGCATATACTTAGTACAAACCTGACCTAATAGCACGACACGTGCGTACTTCACCAGACAAACTTCAGATACTCCTCTTTCGTTCCATACCAAAAACTTAATGTAGTACGCTTATGCATCTACATTTTTGAGGCGCAATGTGCGAAAAGGATGCGTAACTTCGTATTTTGTGGACTTTCAACGATGATGGTTTCCTCACCACTCTAATTTTCAAAGAATTGCAAATAAACAAACAAGCTCAAATACAAAAACAGTATGAGATTATAATGGCTGGATGAACTTTTAGCTACCGAATGTTGTCACAGAATTTTTTTTTTAATTTTAATCCGTAATCATTATCATACATTGATTACACTTAACTGCATTAAAGGGGGCCTCATGAGGCCATTTTTTTGTTTTTTTTGTTTTCGACCCGATATATTAACGTTAATCTAATTGGTTTAGCTTTTTTGTATTGTCTGATTCGAGTCTTTTCGCGAAACCAGCCCCATGGGTCACGGCTAAGTGCCCCCCCCCGTATGCACTAACGGAGTGTCCATGAAAAACTATTGAAACAAAATAAGACTGTGATTCTAATTTATAATGCATTATAATTATATTTAGAATGGGCCCCCATGAGCCTACACCCCCCCCATGCTCAACGGGAGTGCAGGACCCCTTATGCAGTTACAAGACACTATCAGTGATTGAAAAAATATTTGAATTGCAGGAATAGCTTCAAAGTGAAGGATAAGTCTGTTACCTTTTCAGCTGTTAGAATTGAAAGAAAGAGGAGAAAACGGCAGTGTTCCAAGATACGATTCTCCATTCATTACATGTTTAGTAAGTGTCGTTCGGACAGTAATGACTAAAATCTCCGATCTGTCCTTATTAAGGTTGTCTTCTGGTCTTATCATTTGCAGGGTATGTTAGGATACCTGTACTTGTTACGTACATTCGAAAATCTGATTTTTGTGATTATTTTTTCGGTTTGCTGATTTAGCAAATCACTGATAGTGTTTTAAGTGTTAAAATGCAAAATATTTAAACCCACATTTTCTGCACCCACTTTTTTTTTAAACAAATGACAATTTATGCACCGTTAATTAGTATTATTATAAAAATACGCTAAAACGTAGAAATTATCGACTTTCATTGCGTTTCAGCTCTATGATTCCAAATTACTATTACTAACATAAGAGAATTTAGAGACCGTTCTGTGCTGGATATAATTTTCAAATGTTACCAAAATTATTGAGTGGCAACCATACCCCTTCCTTCAACATTGACGACATACCTAAAACCCCAGTGCTAACTCATTTTTCATTTCTTCCGCTAAAAGGGCCGGTGTCATATACTTAGTGTCCGTGTGACTGATTGGCCCCTACCACCCATCTGTCTATTGTGTTCTCCATTTAGTGCTGTATGCATCATTTGTTTCAGCACTGCTACCCACATGGTCTCGTCTATAAGGTCACGGTTTATTCCGTTACATGTTGCTATGGTAGCTTAGGACACTCTCTCATGGGGGACACTCGCCTGGACTTTTTGCGGCACTTTTGGCATTTAGCACACCGGATGAAAGTTCACTTGGGGGGATACCACCCATCCCCTTGGTGACGACGACGGTTAACCTCTATTACTATGTTTTTGTATGAATATTTTATGACAACCGTTTCAGCTAAGTGTATCACCTGAGAAGTGGACGCCATGGCAATATTGAATATGTCAAGACGAATATCCACGAAGCATTGTGGATTCTCCACAAGACACGTCTCTATTTTAAACTGGGAGTTTTACTTTGGGAACGACCAAACACTTACGATGCGGTATCGCCACAACTCCTTTGGACTGTATAGCTAATTCACTTCCTGTAAAATATAGAGATGGTACACCAAATTCGTCATTAAATAAATAAAATTGTCATTTATAATTTCAGGCGCGTGTTCAAAGGCATACTTGTTTCTGTTAATTTGTTTTTAATACATTTAACGGTAATGCATATATCTCAATTTTTTAAAGAATGTTACTAAAGAACAAACCTCGAAAACAGAAACAGTCTGAATATAATTAGCTGGATGAATTTCTCAAGTTTTACCTACGAAATGCCAGTCCAACCCGGAGCTTCTTTTCATTTATTCGCAATCATTATATCATTAGCAATTCTTTGTATCTTTGAACAGAACTGCATGCACGTAAGACCTTAATTTGCCTTTATCTATATTTTACTAGTTTTCGTAATATATATGTATGACAACCATTGCAGACAAGTGTATCAGCCTGGAAAGTACACGATGACAATATTGATTGTGGTCAAGGTCGAATGATCCACAAAGCTTGGGATTCCGACACAAAGCACGTCTCTGTTCAACGGGAGTTACTTAAGGAACACCAAACACTCTACCGATGCGGTATCGCACTTATGAACGTCTTTAGACCTGATGAGATAATACACCGTCATGTAAAATATAGAGATGTACACAAACATAGTAAATAAATAAAATTCACATGGCATTATAAAGCACCGTTCAAACCGTGATAACTTGTGTATGTTTATTCTTGGACTTGTAACGGCGATGCCGATTATAACTCATCTCTAATTTTCAAACAAGCTATATAATAACAGCTCAAATACGAATAGTGCCGAGATTATGATTAGCTGGATGGAACTTCTCAACCTTTAGCTACGAATGCCCGTCCACCTGGATATTTTTCTTTCCGTAATCTTATTTATTCATTAACTTGGAGTAAGCATCGCTTTATAACTATTGAAACACGCCTCATTTTGTGAAAATACAATTTCATTGCCACGTTAAAGTCAGTAATACGAAAGCGCCCTTGATGAGCCCCCTCCCGCTAATGGGTGTGTGTGTGGTGTACATACAAAAGTTCCTTTCCACATGTGACATTTAACCTATGGTGATATTTTCAGACCGGAATCAGCTTTATGCATTTCAAATAAGTCCAAAAAGCTAGTCGTAGGTCAGTGTTTTTAGACTGCTCCTAATGAAAGACCATTTAAAAACGACATTGTGTGTTGTGGAAATAATGCCAAACAAAAAATTACACAACAAAACATGTTTCAATGTACTAATTGGAATTGTTGTTTTACTGAATTGTTGTTAAATTGTTTGACCATATAAAGTTCCTACTTCTTACTCAACTGTTAGACGAAAAGGATCGCGACCGATTCTGCAGTTTTTCTGTACAGATCACACCCTCGTTTATAAAAAATAAGTGAGAGCTACTTGCGATATTTGTTTGTATTTATCAGCTCAAGCTTACACAGCACGAGTGGAGCGCACTTCCTTTGTATCTTTTAACATAAATGCACGCACTTACTGACCACCCGTAAGTTCTGGTTAAAGATGACCATCGAAGACGACATTAAATTTACCTTAACCTTTACTATGTTTTTGTAATAACTATTTTTATAACAAACCGTTTCATATAAGATCAGCCTAAAATGTTACTCGTGACAATATTGAATGGTCAAGACAAATATCCCGAAACATTGGTAATTCCTCATAAAGACAACGTCCTCTGTTTCAACGGGAGTTACTTAGGGAAGCGCGAGCACACACTCTAACCGATGCGTATCGCGCACCCTCGTCTGTGGACTGCATATATTATACACTCATGTAAATAGAGAGAAGGTACTCATAATTCGTCCCTTAAATAATATTGCTATTACGTTATAATGATGGCGCATATTCAAAATTGCATAACTTGTATCTGTCTTGTATTTCTTGGATTTGGACGGTGGAGCAATATATCTCAATTAATATTTTAACTAACACTTAAGTGACATGGGTCCTATGGACCTCAAAAGTTGTGTTCGCGCTGGCCGGTTTACGCATTGGATTTTTTGCGGCCGAATTGATAAAAATCGGCCAAGCCGTTAATGAATTTAGATTTGAGGGTCCCATGATACCCCCCCAATTTGTAATTTCCTTCTTTTGCCCAATATTCGCATGTTTTGAAAACAATGTTTTGTCCCCTAATTTACAGCCCGACTAATAATGTCATTTTTATTGCTGATTTGGGGTTGCTTATGACCCTTCACATGTGGTAACTTTCGGTGCAAAAAATCTTCTGGAAAAAGTGGTTTTCCTTAGTGTGGTGTACCCCCTGGACCCCCCCCCCCACTCACTGGGGATACGTGAATAGTAAGTATCGCCTTTATAAATTTGGGTTAAATACTGCCACATTTATAACGTGGCTTCATTTTATTTTCGAAGTGGTAATATGTTTTGCTAAAACAAAGAGCCCGTTACAACACGTTTTGAAGTCAAAACTCCATCTAAAGTTATCGAGTTACTTATACGAAGAGAGATGCTGCACTGTTGTTTTTACATTATGAACTGCTCAAAACACTCGCAAGATTGATCGAATCGCTTGTTCTGATTACAGAGAGCACAAACAAACACTGGAGTTAATTCGTGGTATGAATAGTTCATAACTTTTCCTTTATTCCCATCTGGTGTCGCTAATGCAATTGTGTTTTCAATGCAATAATTGTGACGTTACAATTTACGTACTGTAATTAACAATGCAATTGTGTTTTTACCAGGCAGATGCGTTTTAAGTTTTGTGATCTTTAATCAGGTGCAGTATAATCGCTGCGCTGTTCTTCCTTTAGCATTGCTGCCAACCTCACATTCCCTGTCCTTAATCTTGTAAGTCCCCAGTCTCATGACTATGTTTAGCTGGAATTATCTTGTAACCCTCCCTAACATT